>JAZHYW010052350.1:0-138483 GCA_037355805.1 Ixodes ricinus
CCCTGCCGCGCGAGGCCCGCTTTCGCGAGAGGGCACGCAACAGATTTCGCCAGACCGCCGAGATCTCAGGTCTAAAGACCCGTCCTCCACCAGGCTGCTGTTAGATGTGCGCCGCCGTCAACATCTATGAAGGCAGCCGGGCTGGGACACCACACGGCACAATGAGCCCGCTAGGCTTGCCGGGACGCCAACGCCAGGGTAGTAATAAACAACAATCGAGGAGCCATGACATCATTTGCCTATTGTTTGGGGACTTTGGGACTGCTTAATGACGTGATGGGCGTGACACGCGCGGTTGTGACGCTTAAACACACTGGTCAGACGGCTGACTGGCGCAGCCACAGCGACGAGCGATTGCCCGCGGCCACGCGACGCAGATTGCTCCCGCCAGTTTGCGCACTTGAACCTTCATAACGCTGCCTGGCCTGGTCTCACCGGTGTCATTGCAGCACGCCAGACGAGAAGACCGGCCACTGTTGTTCCGGGGCCAGACGGTCGTTACGGTCAAAGATCTTCAGAATCGCTAAGCTTTCCTCAGGTGCAGGGTGTGGCTTCGGTTGGTTTTTCTTCAAATTTGGGGTTGTCTTGGTGCCGACTTTGCTGTTATTGTTGGTCGCCTGTCGGTGCCTATTAAGAAAAACGTGGATATGAGCGCAGTGACTTCACCTCGTGGATGTGCGAGGACTGAACACTGAAAAACATCCTCTAATAATGGGCATAGTACAAGCCTGAATTAGTGCAGCGTCGAAGAGGTTTACAGGAGCTGTTCAGTGAATGCAACTAAGTGACGGCCATGAATTTCGCTGATTTTGGATAAAATTAGCTCGGAGTGTGTTCTTACTGGGATTTACTTCCGTCTCTTCTGAAAGAGAATTTATCTACTGTATATTTCACAGGATATCCAGCTAAGTCAAGGCGTCACCTGCCAGTCACTGAACCTTTCGTTTATGGGTTCAGAAATGCTAGTACTGCATTGAAATGATGACAACACTTCATCGAGCGGTACAAACGCCTATCCACAAAGGTGTTAATTGGCTGCGCCTGGATTCTGCGAGTCACAGGTTCTGTGTTGGTACGCCGACAGACGTAATGGGAAGTTCTTGAATGAGAACCCAGGCTATTGCGTTTGTACGTTGTGCTGTGTTGCCGAGATTAGTTGTTGATGGCAGCAATGGTTGCTATGGGTTTTCCACATTAGAGTCGATGTTTGTTGTTGTATTGGTGATGTAGGGTTGTTGCCAAATCCTTCGTGCAGATATTGCTGCCTAGTAGTTTGTTGGCAAGGTAGCGGTATTGTCAGACAGTTACGCAGTGTTCTCATTGCAGCCTGCTTATACTCTGGGGTTTTGTAGCACTTGATTTGTTTCAAATGATAATAATACAATAGCATCATTATGCCGGAGACACGCCACATGCCCAAAACAGAAGAAAAGTGTTAACAAAAATAAATGTCTTGCCAACGCTAGCCAGGCAGAATGCTAATTTCCATGCCCACCCATTTTCAATAAGGACAAGCGTAGCCACGCGAGCTATACCGCAGAATACTTACAAGAACAGGATGCGCCTGAGCAAATAGTGTACTGGGAGTCAGAATCATTTCCCAGTTCAGTTCCTACTGATGCCAATTTTCAACGCCGGGCGATGGCCATTGCACCGGCGCAATTTCAAAAAGCCCAAATAATAAGTGAAAGGCAAACACTGTCGCCTCTAATGCCAGCCAAAGGCTACACGTGCACCTCTGTACTTCTGCTTACATACACCTACGCCAGCATGCATTAATAGTACTTGCGGTTTTGCAGTCTGACAAGAAGACATAGCTCGATAATTGCCCGTATTTCACAACATAAGAAAACAGCTGCCGTTGCGCCGGACAGTGCCGACATGCGACCACACACTTATGCGCCATGCCCGCATTCCACGCCCTCAGCGCTTATGCCGATTGAGGGATTTACAACGTCATAGCGCTTGCGCGCTCTGTTACTTCTCTCCCTGCAGAAGTACGCGGCCGCCGCAGAAGCCCGCCAGAGTGCTCTGTGCTCACCAAGTTCTTCGCTGGCGTCATTCGACGGCCGGGGTTCCAGCCGCCTTCCCACCGGTGCCGAGCTGATCGCTGCACACTGGACATGCACACACTCACAGCCATAGATCTGTTCTACGCGGGAGTTCTGCAGCGAGCGCCACGGTTTAGGGACCGCATCCAGCATCGCCACGGACACTGGTCGCCAGGCTTCGCCAGTGGTTTGAGCCTCAGCGGAGCTCATATAGGAGTAAAATCCCAGAAAATACTGTGCTCAAACTGTGCCGAATGCCGATGTACACATGGCATTAGCCATATCTATATGACCGGACTCTGATCTCAGCTGTAGCCGTTTGCGACCTCGCGACTTCGAGTTTCTGAATGATCGAGTCCACGCGAACGCGGCCAGAGATGGCCATTGTTGTTCTCATGATCGGCATTTTGAGAGTATAGACGATCTCTACGTGCGTCCATTCAAATTCCTCGCCGATTCTCGAAGGAATCAAGGACAGCCGCAGTCTACATGCTTCCACGCAGAGATTCAAGACTGAAATGCCCAAGGAGTTGGAGTCAGCAAAATTCTCCAGTTCCCAGTCGACAGCGCAAGTAGGAGGTACGCAGTCATCTTCCTCTGCCAGGCTCCTGCTCCTCGCATAAAGGAGCGTTGACGTGCGGCGAGGACGCAGGATCAAGTTCCAAGAGCTCCATTACAGTCATTTAGGGGTGAATGGAGTAGAAGGTCGTCTGTAGCCGCCAGTCTACAGTCCAGTTCGAGGCGAACAGAAGTAGTATACCTGGTATAGTGTTTCATTCAAAAAATCCTGAAAATTTGCAATAGAGATATCTGTAAATGTTAAGTAGTACTGGGAATGGCTGTTAGAAAATTTTAACAGTGCTGCAGGAACTAGCACGGAGGCTGACAAATATTGCAGGTATGTACTACATACTGCAGCTACGTTATCCAGACGAAGGCAAATAAGCAAAGAAAGACTCCATTAGTTGTACTGTTTTTCTCGAATTGCTCTAGGGAATCGAGATTTGTGTTGTTGCTTACGCTCTTAGTTCTCAGTAATAAAGCGATTACATATTCAGTTGCTGCTGCTGATTTTTTTGTTGAATGGTATTTTGGGTAAATATTGTTTCAAGGTCATTAGTCATCTTTCATGGTTTCTAATTTGACTACAGTCAAATCCTTCATAACGAACTTTCCATGTAATCTAACGGTTTTTTCTGCTGGTCGCCTACGTATTTTTTACCCATGTGTATCTTAGTTCCGCTTGCCGAAATTTGATGTAACGAATTTCATGAGTCAATGAAGCACAAAATATTTTCAACTTGGCTGCCATCTGTTGAATGTACACTGTGCTGCAGCAGGAATGGCGAGGGCGTAGAAGGGCCATTATCACTTCAGAGCCGCCGCCATCGGTCGAGCTTCATGTTGCGATTATTTCGACCCAAGCGCAGTTGTCCTGGGTGCTCTTCAAGCGCATGGAGCTCGCCCACAATGCTCGACGCTGACGACGATGAGCACTGCCGCCGCGTGTGATCGACATATGAGAAGGTCATGTTCAGAGAATAGCCAGCTGATTACCATCTGCGATAGCAGTAATCGCCGGATGTCCATCTAGGCCAAGACGAGCAAGACGAACGCGATGCAGGCCATTCCGCTATGCTAACGAGGATGCTTAATACTAATGTCAAGATGGGCACAGAGTTATCTTCAAATTCGGTAAGAATCTAGAACATTTTATGAAAATTTCAACGCTTTCTTCCGACCATAGCGAATTCTGATAACGGTATTAAATCTGTCTCTAGTCGACCTTCAAGCTATCGAGGTACTGTATTTGTCTCCGAGGGCGAGTAATCTTACCATACTTCATGTACTCTGTCACATTGCGACATATAAAGAAACCTGCCAAAAATGATCGAATACGTTTACTTTTCAAGAAATAGTGCTCTGAAAGACCCAACTTGTACGGGCATTGATTTACTATACCTTTCTGGGGTCACAGGCTGTCTGTAACGCGATGTCAGAATGCCAAGCTTCATTAGCCATAACTCGAGGCATCTAGCATTGAGGTTCACACCTTTCTAATCAAAGCCACCGGATCATCGGCAACTCCTGCCAAGGAGCGATCTATTTGCTCCCCACATAGCATATATCTGCATGGAAACTCCACATGTCTCACCGAAACACCACCATCAGCACTTGCCCCACGCAGTTAGAAATGCTATATGTCATAGTAGAAATTCCTCAAAGGAATCATATCCTCCGGCCACTGCAATAAGTTACATGCAAACAATGCAGAGGAGGGGGTCTTGCCTTCGGCCAGCTTTACCTGACCTTGACTTAGCATTCGTGGGAGGCCACGAGAGATTATTTTCCCTCTCTGATGGCCAATACACCTTTGGGATTATTCCTCCGCCGGATAAAGGCCGTTTCAGGGGCCTCCGTTTCCGTGTCGCTGGGATCGGCATTGGGGGGAGACCATTCCCGTAGCCAATATCTATCCATTGAAGGAATAAGGAGTTTCCAGGCATTTGACTGCGGAGGGGACGCACATGCTTGTGGGAGGAGCCTACCTCTCTGTAACCATTCCAGAAATATCTTTAATTTTCCAGTGAAAAAAATACAAACTGATAATCTGGTAGGCAGCTTGTGCCGCAGCAACAGGGTCCAAATGCAGTCAGCAGTCCATAGAACGCTGAATGCCAGACATACTCCCAGTCACCATTGAGCGCACGTGAAATCCTTCGTTCCAGCACGGCTCCTACTTTGCTATTAACATACGTAGAGCTCGAGGCCAAGAGGCCAGCATGGCAGCAAGATACTGGAGGTTGTTGATTGGCTGTCTGAGTTAGGCCTGCCATTCTGCCAGTTTGTCGGCGAATGAGTTGCGTATGATGATTGCACACAGCAGAGAGGTAACAGAAAATGTTTAATGAGGGCAAATAGTGTTCTCCGCATCGACAGCATCATTGTTACCCCAAGTGAATCAGGATGACTGAAACGAGATTCACAACTTCTTCACTTGTGACGAAAATACTGCGATAGCCAGGTTATCTGCGTGACCTGGAATCCGCATTTGTTTGCTGGTTTTATGGATTACGTAATACTGTGATCGCGACATACAAAGTTGGGCTGCAGCGAGAGAAATGGATCACGTTGTCTGGTTCAGATGGTGCTCGTGTCCTCTGGTTTCAAGAAATTTTGGCGGAACCTGTTTAAGGTGAACGTCTTAAAGCATAATGCATGCCGTTAGGCCACCCAGCCATAGTCAAGGTCATTATGGACACGGTAATATTCAGAGGTTTTATCTACGGAAACGTTCTCATAAGAGTGGTGAAAGGTGGTGGTGGTACAACTTTGTTCGATGGTCAAGTCCTTTCACTGTCGCCTGGATGCCGAATTGTACCACTGGTACGAGAATATGGGAAACCGGGTGGAGTGAGCCATTTCAACTCAAGGCAGCTAGGGAGGAGTGGGTTATTTTGGAGGGAGGAATATGAGGGAGAGTTTGGGAGTTCACCGTGAAATGAAAACAGGCATGCTAAATTCAAAATTTCAGATGGTTGATTGACTGCCGAAATAGTGTTAGGTACAGAGTGCCTAGACATATTCTGCGGTTCGGCATTTACTGTCAAGTCGCAAGTGGGTTTGTTTGATCCTGGAGTTTACAACCACGGGTGTCTAAAAACAAATTTACAGTTTTCTTGCATGTTAGACCTAAACTTATGGTTTGCAACGCATCGTGTCTAACAAAAATTAATCTAAACTCATGATTTAAACATGGTTTAGGTGTCATACCATGATTTAAATCTTGCCTGTGTCAGCGTTTTAAAGGATTTGTTCTGTTACAATATTTAGTATGGGTATGCCTAGCGCATTGATTGTCTGTCATTTCAATGCCAGGCTTGAGTCTTCAGCTCTGTGTACAGGTACCCTTCGGGAGTTTTTCAACAGCGTCTCAACTCGGTTACATTACGAGCCGCTGATGAAAAGGCCCGCCAGGTTGCAGCAGGGTTTGGCCAGCGCTGCCTCAGTGACTCGCCTTTGGGTTTTACTCACGCGCCGTTTGCTATGCGGGATATCATCAGCAAAGTGAATTCATTTTCGGGAGAAATGAGAAGTGAGGGTGAGGCCATGTTACTAAGTTATGCAACAAAGAGCTGGCTGAGGTCATGATCATTAACTCGATAAAGGGCACCATTCGCACGATTCAGGGGGGTGTGTCTTGGGGCCCGGCCCTCTCTCCAAATCTTCGGGACTTCAGCATTTCATGGGCTTAGTTCCAAGTTTCATTTTCGCTTATAAAAAAGGCCGCTGCATCAAGACGCTGTATTATGGACGCTTCCTACGACGTTATGTATGACGTTACATGGTGCCAAGAGGTTGAGAATTTCAAGAATTTAGCGAAAATTTCATTCGTTGCCGCTTAAAATCTAGCGGGATTAGTCTCATATATTTAGTATTAATTTGGTTTAAAATTCTCCGCTAGGGAGGGGAGCAGGAGAGAGGGAGAGAGTGAGAGAAGTGTTCTCCTCTCCTCATATTGCGCTTTAATTTGGCATTAAGAAAGTCTTTCATTTTGGTTTAAATATAATTGAGATTATTAGTTTTGATTTTTCTTTCCTCATATCTGAAGAAAGAAGCCTATACAGCTGTGGCAGTAACGAACTCGACTGTCACGTTGTTCAGCAAGTATTAAATGTTACATCGTTCAGTTGAACGAGGCCGTTCTGTCCATGGTTGCGACTACCTTTCATGTCTAAATAAGATATTGCCCTTAATAATATTAAAATGGAATAGGCAAATTCCACTGTTACCCGTAATGAGGAAACTTCAACTATACGCTATATCGAATCGTTCACCTAAAATCGTTCAAGACAAGCGCCATATTCTCGTAGCCCGCTGTATTGCATTAGTGCCAAGTGTTTTCGATTTATAGGTCCTCTAGATCTCAAGTTTGTGGGGTATTTCTAGTGAAAGGGCTTCCATTGACGACACTGCCTGGAACGCATTTGACCGTGTTAACGTGTCATTATGTCCTCGACGCTGCCACGACGGCCAAGGTAGTTTCTCGGGCTAGTTGGTAAGCATTAAACAGATGATAAACCACATAAATAGATATCAGACGAGTAACGCTGCTTAGATCCTCCGCCTTCTCTTACCTCAGTCTGTTCTTCTATTTGTGCATCGGCCTATTATCATCAGTATCGTCAAGGTAGTCATAGTTGCAGTGTTGATGTGGTAGGCCGCGCAGGGCCACGGAGTTCCAGCGCCGGGAATTGACGCCGCTAACGACAACACTGCGATTTCAAGCACCGCGATTATCTGACAGTTGATAACCGGGGTTTCTGACATTTGCCGTTGGGAACATTGCATGCATTAAGGAGCAGGATGCTAAACATGACCAGATTGTATGCACCGCAGGTAACGGTATCACCGATTTTCGGTGAGCAAACGTAGTAAAGGCGTCAGACAGTTCATGCCAGGAAGGGGATCGACTGGAGGTTGCCCTGCGTGAGGCAAGGGTATAATGACCGGAGTGAAATTCAAAGCAACGATAATTGCGAAAGCCAAATTACCGCCTGTCGAAGACTATTAAATCGAGAGTGTTCCACGCACACACACTTCTGGAGGCACAGCGCAAGCTGCACAATACAACAACTAACCAAATTTTCATCTATTAAATTGGCGCATTTGAAGGCCAGTCTGAGATTTGCCACGTAGTTCGGTGACGGGAGGGAAGCAATGCTAGCTGCTTACTCTCACCCTAGCTGACGGCTGAGACGGCTGCGCGCTCACGACCTGCAGCCAACAGGCGGTCACGCTACGGTTCGACAAACGCACATCTTTTTTTTTTTATCCATGCCGCCAGTGCCTGTTATTTCCCTGGCCAGTGCTCCAAGAGTGTTTCCCACTGCCTGCAGGAGCTGCCCATCTGCAAATTCTGTGCACTCTCAGGAGGCTTCGGGCTTGTGCAATTTCAGTATCTGCGAGAACTCCGCTCTGCAGTCATAGCAAATGTGGAGTACCCACGTCTTCGTGATTGAAGTGCAGGCGAGCCGGCATTAAGCAGTGAGCACAGCTGAGGCCGACCGCACAGCATCATGTTAACTACTACTCCATTAAAGTCTGAGTCAGAAGGAATTTCAGCATTCTTTTCCGGGTTGTGCTCGAGGATGGCTCCGACTGAGGAAGACATGCCTAGTCTTTGACTGGCTATGGCAGGACAACAGAGCCGCATGCAGATTGAGAGTCACATCAACATGAATGCAGACCAGAATTAAAGGCAGACTGATCATATCAAGCATTGAACGAGTGATTATTCTAAGGCAGTATTTTCTACTTATTCCCATGATTCCATCTAAGACACTCTGTGAGTGGGTATGCAGCACTTACTAGTGTCATAAATAAAGGGTCGCGCACAAGTAGCCAAGAGCTGCCAGACGCAGGGGTGTCGTCGAACCAGATGGTCGACCCAGTGTAGCTCTACTTATCGAATGTTCGCTCGGTCTTTGAAGAGACTCAACTTGTCACCCTTTGTGATGCGTAGCCAGATCTGATATATGATGCCCAGCTGAGAATTTTTTATAGAGACAGTTTCAACAGCACCAATTATAATCACTGAAGAAGTTGATAACTCAATTGTTTGTACTGTATTATCCGAAATAACTAATCATGCTCTTTACTCATTCTGTTATCACTATCTAATCCTGTCAACTGCCAGCTG
Organism: Ixodes ricinus; assembly: GCA_037355805.1. Lineage (NCBI taxonomy): Eukaryota > Metazoa > Arthropoda > Arachnida > Ixodida > Ixodidae > Ixodes > Ixodes ricinus. Next base: position 8,755 of record JAZHYW010052350.1, read on the forward strand.
TTCGCGCATTGTTCTAGCGAACTCATCAAGGCGGCTCGACGACCACCTGTGCCTGGTCGAATCTGGTCGCACTTACCTGCTCATACAATTTCTTAACGGTGGTGAGCAGCCGCGCTCAGGTTCGAACAGTTATTGGCTCGAGGTCTTTAATTTTCTGTGCCTTACATATCTAGTGCTCCTTTGGGAATTTGCAAGCTGAATCCAAGCAGAATTATCCTCGCCAAGACAATTCATTTTGTTTGTCCGGAGTTGGTAGAAGTTTCGCAAAGATTAGTGTATTTATTAAATGTAGATCTCTGTCTCCGCGTTTTATGAGGTGAAGTGTTTATTCTGTACGCCCGCCTAAGTGAAAAATTATTTCCATGTTTCTTAGCATTCTGAGCTGGAGCATCGTCTTCGAGACATGTAAATCCGGATGCATTGGTACGATGGTAATATTACAAGACGGCTCAAGGTTTCCCGATTCTGCACGCTTGTCGCGGGTACTCATTGTCTGGGGTCGACGAGCCAAACTTGACTCCTCGTTCCTCTGATGAGTTCGCGACGTGAGGTGTCAGTCACCATACATTTGTCTTCGCTGCATAAATAAATCTGATTCTAGATATTACAATCTCCGGGCCAGTGATCGGTTGTCAGTTATCATTCTGGTTTCAGCGACATGATACAACAGTACCCGTGATAATATTGAGAGACATAGCTGCAACTGCATTACTGGGACAGAAACATCCACGAGAATCGAAATTAATAACAAAACATACATATCACAGAAAAGAAATCTGCGTTACACTGTATTGTTTTATTGCATGGCTCAGGTAACTCGGGCACACTTAGGCTCAGGTCGTTCTCCGGCCCTGTAAGTGTCGTATCACTTGTATGGAATCGCCCACTGATTTAATTATAAGTCAATCAGTATGTGAATGATTGCTTCTGGCAAGATTACCATGATTAGTTTTAAGAATATAAATGCAAACTAGTTTTGTCGGTGATCAGTGCTTGTACCATGACTTGTCAGCATCTGAAGTAGTGAGATCCATAACGCATGGGCATGTCACGCCATCACTTGCACATAGGGGAGACTGATGTTGAAGGACTGTTGGCGTGCTCATTTCACCGCACGCTGACGTTGGTGATGCGGAGCTCCAGGTCTCTGTCGCTGAATCCACACTGCCACCTGGCTGCACACCTTCTTCCTGGAAACAGAAGCTGGCGGTTGTGTAGTAATAAAGAAGAAGCAAGAGGTGGCAGGTCACGCTGCATGCCTTGGGACCCGGAGAGAGGAGGCATCGCCAGTCCCCGAGGCTGAAATGCCACCAGTTGGAGACTGTTCCAGGCACCATACATACACTGCTTCCATACCGTTCTGCTGGACCAAACAAGGGCCTGTCCTACTGCGTGCCCCTTCTGCTCTTCCGCTTAACTTAACGTGCGCCCATCACATTTTGTCGCCATTATTTCCAACTTTGGGTGGACACTTGCTTGGTGTGTGTTTGCCGGTGGCGTTTCTCGGCCTCGGGGACTGGCTATGCCTCCTCTTCCGGGTCCCAGGGCATACAGTGGCCAGCAAGCTGTACCGTGACCTGCACCTGCGCGCTGCGCTGCTACACAACCGCCAGCTGCGGCTGCTTCCCCGGGGAAGAGAGGTGCAGCCAGGTGAACGGGGTGTGGAACCTGTCGAGCGACCAGGGAACCTGGGCACCTTCCACATCACCAACGTCCGCGTCGTGTGGCACGCCAACATGAACGAGTCCTTCAACATCAGTCTCCCCTATGTGCAAGTGGTGCGTGACGTGCCCCTTCCGTTATCGTCTCACCGCCAGATGCGGCAAATGTATGAGTTCTCAAACTTTTCGATCTCGACAAAACCCCGAATTTCTGTTCGACCTGGTCTTCGCATTAATGTGGTAATGCGCCGCAGGAGCCTATGGGCCCCCGATGCAATCATTCACATACTGATTGACTTATAATTATGCATCAGTGGGCGGTTCCGACCTACAGGAGTGGTTGGACCCGACACTTTACAGGGCCGGAGACGGTTGGGGAAATTTTAGGAGCTTGGGGAACCCTATAAGTGTACTTCGGGGAACCCTTTTGAGAACCCATGCAGTAAAACAATACCCCGGTGTAACTTGTGCGATTTCCTTTCTAATGATATGTATGTTTTGTTATTGAGCTCGGTTGTGAGTACTCTTGTGGATGTTTCTCTCGTCCCGAAGCTTACGCGACAGGTACATGGCCTCACAGATTGCCTTAGCATGTCTCTCCATATATTGTCCGGGTGCGCTGTTTGGCATCATATTGTCGCTGGAACCAGTCAGCTTGATGAAAACGACAGCCAGCATCCCGCAAGCCGGAGGTGTCAGGGATTAGCTCCCAACGTCCTAGGAATCCGGGTTATTTGCATCGCAGAGGCCGTGCATGGTTGTCTGTTTTTCCTGTCGCAGGCTGCCATCAGAACGAGGGAGTCCGAGTTTGGCATAGGCACCTCGTCATTGAAACAAGCGAGAGCGCAAGAGTAGGCCACGACAAAGCGTTGCAGAATCGGGAAAAGCAGAAACACGTGTGGCCTTGTGGCCCCTCGTGTTAATGCATTCATCCATCCAGTTTTTCCACATGTGTCTCGAAGACGGTCTCCGGCTCAAGAGGCGTCTTAGAGAGCCATGGAGGTAATTTTTTCACTTAGGCTAAGGATCGTACAGAACAAACACTTCACCTTCATAAAGCACGGAACAGAAGTCTACCATTTATTATGCGTACACTAGTCTTTTGGCAAGCACATTCCTCTGCTCTTTCCTACCAACTCCCAGTTTTTCTCCCCCGGACCAGAACAAAAAAAATGAATGGTGTCTGTTGGCGAGAGGGATAATCTGCTTAGTTACGCTTGCAGGAGATTCAACACTAAAAGAGGCACTAGACAGGAAAAGTAGCCAAAAAACAAGAATAAAGACTAAAACCTCCGAAGCCATTAACTGTTCTCGAAACCTGACGCACCGGCACCACTCCTCGTTAGGGGTGTCGCGAACCGGCCCAGGTTCAAGTTCGAATCCAGGTTCGACTTTTTCGAACTTTTAGTGGAAAGTTCGTCGAACCTTGCATTGAGGTTCGACTCGTGTGCGCATGCGCGACAGGCTGGCCAGTTGACTTCGGATTGAATGGTGATGGCTAAGGAATGAATTAAGGGCAGCACTGATTGGCTATTTCAGTTAATACAGTACAAACAATTGAGTTATCAACTTCTTCAGTGATTAGAATTAGTTGCTTTTAATTGCAACTGTTCTTAAAATTAAAACAACCTTTTGCATAAAAAAAAATTCTCCAAACCTAGACATGCTTGTATCGAGGATCTGGCCACACTGTCCACAAAGTCGAACCGGTCGAATCCGGCTAAAAGTTCGAAGGTTCGCCGAACCGGTTCGACCAAGTCGAACCACGCAAGTTCGACTTAAAAATCTGGTCCGACAAAGAAGTCCGCGACACCCTACCTCTGTCTTGAAGCGGCTCTTGGCTGCCGCCGCATCGCTGCTTGGCAAAAGTCAGATTGTGGCCATTGTGGCCTTGTAGAGTAAGAAAGTGCTGCGACCTGCTGACTCCTTCACAGGGTGTCTGAGGTCTGGAATCATGGGGAGTCGTAGAAAACGTTGGTAATGCACACGCCTAGATGATGCTGCCATTCCATTAATCACTCGTTCAATAACGGTATGATCAGTCTGCCGACAAGCTTGCCCAATTCTGGATGCCAGGTATGGCAGATCAATGACCCTCCGACTCGGCGTAAACCACGATCAAACACCTGGCCACCTTTAGCCGCCAACCAGTCAAAAGACTAAGACGTATTCTTCCTCAGTCGGAGCCATCCTCGACTGCCCGGAGAAAGGAACGTCACGAGTTCGCTCGGCTCCCGAGACTGGTAGACTCTCGGTAGTCGTAGTTAACGACATGATGAAATGGTGTCTTTGGAACGTTCGGCCTCCGGCACGTGCTCATTGCCTCGCGCAATGCTCGGCTGCGCCTGCCGCCTCGAAGGTCACGAGACGCCAAAGGTTGTCGAAGGTGGGGAGCTTGTGCTGGCGGCGGGACCGCCGAAGGACTTCCCCGACCGTAGCATCGCCGCTTTCGCTTACCCGGGGGATCTTGTCCCCTCCAAATGCCAGCTTCTTTGACTCCTGCAGAGCGGGGGTTACGTGCTGGGCTTCAAGGTGGACCCTTGGAGAAGCTGCAGGTGCACAAGAGCTGGCCAGCCTCCTGAAGTGCACAGGGCCAGGCCCCTGCTGGGGTGGACGCGCTCCTGCAGAGGCAGGTGGGAAACTGCCTCTTGGACAAAGCACTGGCCAGGGGCACTATGGCAGGCTTTTAAACTGACGGCTTTACCGTGGGATCTCTGTGCGCGTGGCTGCTCGCTCGCGTCGGTCGAACCGTAGCGTGGCCGTAAGATAGGGCGTTGGCAAGGGAGCACTGCTGTTGGCTCAAGATCGTGGCACGCACGACCGATATGCTCAGCGCTCAGGCGGAGCAAGGGGGTGAGGGGTAAGCAGCGCGCTTAACGCTTCCTCCCGTCAGTGAGGCTACAGTCCACAGACTCAAAATCTCTAAGGCTGGCCCTTTAAATGCTATAAATTTAACAAAATAATTTAGAAAACCCAACTTCGAAGTTCCCGCCCAGTTGTTTATGTGTACGGCGAACTGGCACCCCTTTTGTTGCTGCCTCAAAACCGAAAGTGTCAGTAATGCGATCATGGGCAACACTTCTCATTCTCGCGCCATCCTCGTCGTCTTCGGCTGGAATGATAATTTGGCTTTCACAATTATCGTTGCTTTTGAGATTCCTCCGGATCGTAGTACCACAAAGATGCCCTGCCGTCTCCTGCAGGACGCAGGTGGAACCGGGACCTCCAGAGTCCGGTCCAGCTCTGCAGTCGGAAGAGCATGAACTGAGCGGCAGTGGAGGGCAGCCATTACGACGCCTTTGCCGTACGCATGCCCAATACCGAGAATCGGGCAGTTGCACCGTTACACCACGGTGCATGGAGCACGACTCTGACTGGTCATGTTTAGCATCCGCTCGCCCATGCATCGCAAGTGTTCCCAAAGTGGCAGCAAATGACGTCACGAAAAGCCGGGTTGTCTAGCTGTCAGATGTCACGATCCTGGCAGTTAGCGATACAAGTTCTCGAAAAAAGCACGAGAGAATGCGAGTGTCGCTGTCGCTGCGGCGTCAACTCCTGGCCGCTGGAGCTTCCGTGGCCTGTCGAGCTGGAGAACTAGCGCAGCCTAGCCAGCATCCACGCATCCTTGCAGCTGTGACCCCACCAGGATTGCAGCCGGCGACAGCACTGACACTCATACGATGATGATAGACCGTGCTCACAAATAGACAGAACAGGCGAGGTAAGAAGAGAACGGAAGAGGTCGTCTGCTGCCCTCCTTACCTCGTCTGTTCTGTCTATTTGTGAGCGGTTTATCATCACGTTTAATGCTTACCAACTAGCCCAGCTTACTTTATCGACACTCTGTACGACGTCGTGAGGCGAAAATCGAGGGACCACTCTTGAGCACACGGTAAACACACCGGTCAGAGATGCGTGCCAGGCACTATAGTTGCAGTGTGCGGCGCAGGAAAGAGCTTAATTACGTTCGGCCACTGCTAGAAAACATGCCGTGGATGCCCCACAAGCCGTGGAGCGGGAATCTAGGGGACCTATATAATCGGCGCCTGGCTTTGCGTGTTGTTGAGTGTACTTTCCACAGTACAGCGGCAAACTGCAGGAAAGCATGAGCGCTTGTGCGGGAGCTGTTGCAAGGTGGGCAATTCCGTGCTGCGAGAAATATAGTTGGGATTTCCTCATTACAGTTTGTAATTGAGCACAGGGTCACTGCTAGATTTGCCTATTCCATTTTAATATTATTAAGGGTAACGCTATCTTAATTTAGACATAAGAAAGGTGGAGGTCGCAACAAAAGCTGTTCAAGACAGTGTGACAGGATTTTGCCTATCGTTTCAGGATTACTTAGCGAACTTTGGAGGCTGCAGTCTTAGTGACCCAATAAGAGCGCTAGAGCAGGCACGTATAACAGTCCATGGTCGAGGGCACAGGGCCTCGTTACTGCCACAGCACAGCTAGCGCCGCCCGCGACAAAAGTAGTTCTAGGCTTCTTTCTCTTTTAATGGCAATTGAACTCGTGTGATTCCATCTCTAACGCAAAGATATGGGGAGGAAGAAAAAAATCAAAAACTTGTAAGTCTCAACTATATTTAAACCAAAAATGAAAGACATTTACAACTCTCTGTAATGCCTGCCAGAATTAGAGCGCAACTCTTGAGGAGGAGAAGAGGAGGGGATGCCCCTTCATCCCTCCATACTCTCTCCCCCTCCTCTCCTGCTCCCCTCCCTTTAGCGGGAAATTTTCGCACAAATTTATTGCTAAATATAGCGGAACTAATTCCCCGCTAATTTTAGCGGGGAATTTTTACGCTATATTTAGTGGGGGAAATTTTTACGCTAAATTTAACGGGAATTTCTCCACTATATTTAGTGCACCATGTGACGTCATACATGGCGATCATTATGGGAAACGTGCCATAATGCAACGTGCGGTTACGCCGACGGCGGCGCCGCTCAGCAAAGCGAAAATGGGCGCTTGAGCAGCTGCGCCCATGACAAAGAATGCTGTGAGGGAGGAGGGGAGAGAGGGGTCCCAGCAGAATCGGAAGATTTTGGGGGGGGGGAGCTGGCCCCGCAAGGGCCCACTCCCCCTGGATACGTGCCTGCTTGATGGTTATTTTTATCTGAAAAGGTTATTTGACTGCAGGACTCTCAAATCCATGTTTCGGTTTAATAAACTTAAGTAACATGGCCCCTCCACACTACCCCCTTCTAGACTTCTCCCAGAAAATGGGAATTCACTTTTTTACCTTTGATGATATCCCGCATAGCAAACTGACGCAATTAAAAACAAGAGCAGTCACTGAAACGCGCTTTGAGTGAGGCCAGTCCGTGGCCCTGCTGCAGGCCTACCTGGCGGACGGCACTCACGATCGCGATCGGGAAGTGGTGCTGAGCCCGGAGTTGGGACTGGCTGTTGAGAAGCTCCCGGGGATTCACCCTCGCCAACCTCTGGGAGGTGCTGCCACACCTTGAGGGCTGCTGAAGCACTCAAGCCTGGCATTGAGCCGATGACATCCCTCCATTGAACCAAGGAAATCATTGCACTAGGCATACCCATACTAAATGTGCAGCAAGTTAGAATGCTTCTACAAATATTAAAAACCTTGGCACCTAAACCATGAAGGTTTAAAGTGTCATAGTCTTGATACCTAAACCATGTTTAGACACCTAAATCATGAAGTTTAGGTGTGTGTTTTTTGTTAGACAACGTTAGACACCTAAACCATAAGGGTTTAGGTGTCTATCATGCAAAGAGAAAAGAAAACTGTAAATTTTGTTTTTAGGCACCGTGGTAGAAAGCAGTTTAGCAAAGCTCCAGGATCAAGCAAACATTAACAAGCCCACACGAGCGGTGCAACAGTAAATGCCCGAAACCTTGTTGCCAGAATTCTGTCCTCAACCGGCACTGCTATCCCTAACACTGATTTCTCGGCAGTGTCTCCGTCCAGAAAGCCATGCAGAGGCACAGGGTTTGAAAGCCATGCCTAGATTTTCATTTCACCTCTGCCCTCAGGGGGCTTCCACAAATACCCCTCATGTTCTATGGGAGTAAGCCCCTCCTCTCTTCCCTCCCACTCCAAAATGCCCACTCCTCTCCCCCCAACACCAACGCCCGGGACTCCTGTTGAAGTGGCTCACTCCACCGGACCCCCTTATTCTCTCAGTACCAGTGGGCCCTGGTCGGATCACGTCCAGGCGACAGTGAAGAGACCCGACCATCAGGTCCCTTCTTAGCGCCGGACAGGGCGTCATATTGTTAATAAAGCTCTGACACCACCACACCACCTTTCACCACTCTTATGCACCTGCTTCAGTAGATAAAACCTCTGAACTTATTGCATGTTCGTGTCCATAATGTTGTTGACAACTTGACCCCTCACTCGAAACAGGTCGTGGCTAGCAGCACCGAGTCAGGTTATGCTTTAAGGCCCGTTTCACACTCTATGCGACCTCTTAAACTTGGGTTCTCTTTAAACTTCACCAAACCAGAGGACACACTGACACCATCTATTGGGTAGCAGTATAAACTGGGCGGTCCTGGCATATTTTTTTTTATTTCTCTCGCATTTCACTATCCTTTTCTTTCTTGGCTTGAAAACTCTTGTCAATGTTATAAACGATCCTTTCTACGAGTATTACGCACACTTGACCTCGGAAATCCCGCAAAAACCTTTCGCTCTTGTGAAATGCAGTTCCAGGGTCACCGCACAGATGGCGCCACAATGCCAGTGTGGGCCTCGTCCTAAAAAAATTGAAGAAGCTGTAACAGATCTCTGGCTTCCTCTCGGTCGTACTTCCGGGTTCGCAAAGGGTGTGAACGGGCCTTGCTGCCGGCGCCGCAGTACATACGGCCGGTTTTCTTGTTTTCTATTTGCCTCATTAAACATTTCTTGCTGTTTATGCTCTCTATTTGTTGTTACATCATCATACGCAGCTCCGGTCGCCGACAGAACGAGGATGGCAGGGCATTTCTCTCGAGACAGCCAATCAGCCCAACCTCCAGTATGCGCTAAGGCGTGCTGGCCTGCGCGCATGCACTCGAGGCTCTGGACACAGCCTAAAGAAGGTAGCTCAAAGGAGGCAGGACAACTGAAGGATTTCCTGCACGCTTTAGTCCCATCGGTGACTGGAGGGTATGGTACGAGAACATTCCGCGTTTCTATGGACTGCTGACCGACCGTATTATATTGACCTGTTGCTGCAGCACAAGCTGCCTTGCCAGGTCCTTACCAGTTTGTATGCATTTTTTTTCACTGGAAAATTAGGAATATTTCATGGAATTCACTATAGTCGGTTACATAGTCAAGAAGGTAGGAGTAGACTTTCCTCCCACAAGCGTGAGTGCGCCCGTTTCCAAATCCCTCCGCAGTCGAAAGAAGAATTCACTGAAACGCTCCTTGTTCCGCTTCAATGGATAGGATATTGGCTACAGGGTAGTGTGCCGACTTGCCTTCGACCTCCCACTTTAAGAAAGCGACCTTCGTATTCATCGAGAGGGGAACCGTGCTCCCGAAAGCAGCCTCTAGTATCCATCGGAGGGGAGCCTAATCCCCGAAAGTCGAAGGTTGTGTTTCCCCCATCAGAGGGGAAAACCCCACCCCCCTCTCGTGGCTCCCAAGCAGTGCTAAGTCAAAGCCGAAAGATAAAGCAAATGTGTACAGAAAGGCAAGACCCCCCTGGCGCGTTGGCCGCGACGATCGCGGAAACGATGGAACGCTATTGGATGCGGAGGCGGCGGAGGGACATATGACTTCACTTGGAGGGGCGTCGTGCAGCTACCTTCTTAACCTCGTAACTTACTATAGCATTTCTAACGCATTAGGGCGTGTACAGGATACTGATGAGATAGCACTGGTGTTTCATTCAAAGTTATGTGGGTTTCCACCATTGAGTGCGGTATGCAAGATATGTATGTGGGGAGCAAGTCGTCCGCTCCCTGCGCAGGAGCTGCGGTGTGATGTCAGGATCGACGTCGAACTTCCTGATTGGCTCTTTGATTGGAAAGGATAGTGGGTGAGACCTCAACGCTAGATGCCTCGAGGTCTGCCTCACTATTATTTCCAATCAGCCAATAAGAGCTTGGCATTCTGACATAATCGCGACCCCTGCAAGCAAGAGGCAGACGGGACTCTGCGCTCTGCATAAGATTAGTTGACTTGTGTTAGATTATAGTAAAGCCCCAAAAAATGTGCCCATTTATGCCATATTATTTTCATATTTAGAGTTGGAATTGCTCCCAGGAGACACTGGCCCTCTTGCGAAAGTAAGCTTTATTTCGATAAAACCTTCACGAGCTCTAAAAACGGCAGGTTTGACAAGTTAACACTGCTCAAATGACCTCTCTGAGTGTGACTTTCTACTTTTTGAAATTGTGCATGTGAGAACATGGTCAAAGTTGCCTTTCAACGTGCATAACCCTCGAGAACAAAATACAGTTAAACCTCGATGTAACGAGGTCGGTAGAGTTTGGAATTTGCTTCGTTACATCGAAATTTCGCTTACATAGAAATTGAGAAATCACGTTGCAGAATTTTTTCATAAACAGTTTCTGGTGCAATTCTAAACTCACCGAGAACACCTTTATTTCGGTTGAAAGTAGCCCGTCGTCTTTTCCTGTGCCACTTTGACATTATTAGTCAGCATCACACTACGCTAGCATAGCCAGATGGGCCTGCATCGCTGCTTTCGCCTTGCTGTGCGCTCGTGGGACCGCCTCAAGACATCCATCACGTCCACCACTTAACGGTTACTGGGCACATCGCAGGTGTCTTGCTCATCAGGCTCGCTGTTGCTACGAACATAGCTAGCCATCGCCTTGTCGGTCACCCTCCTCCGCCGCAACGACAGCAGAGTCGAGCCGTGTAGAAATCGTCAGCCGAGGTCGACGTTGTCAGGGACGGCTCCATCGCCTTGCAGGCTCCATCACCCAGGACAACGAGAAACGCACGCTTGTAGTTAGGGCTCGGAAATGAACTACGCAGCGCAAATGAAACCGACGGATCGAAAAGGCGGCGGCTCTAGTGTCCTCCAAATGGCCCTTCTGTACACCACACTCGCCAGACTCGGCCAGTTTCACCCTTTGCGCTTTATCGGTGGCCCGTTCCAGCACGTGCAGCTTTTCAAAAATCTCCTTTGGGACCTCAAATGTTTGTGTTAGCAATTGTCCATGGAAACTTCGCTACATCAAAATTTCTGGCAAAACGGGATCTCCCGTTACATAGAGGTGTAAAATACATGGCGTGCATACACTTGCAAGGTTAGAAAAAGCTGTATGCTGCGCTCAAGCTACATCGAGGGTTTCTGTTACATAGAAAGTTCGTATGAGACAGAGGTTTGACTGTAGTCAAAATTAGAAACCATGAAAAGACGCATGACAATGACCTTGTGGGAACAATATTTACCCAAAAAATGCCATTCAACTAAAAAAAAAAAAAAATCTGGCAGCAGCAACTGGAAATTATGTGGCAAACGTTCTTCGCTTTGCTGAGAGAACCTAAAGGAGCATGCTTTGACAACAATGTCTCGATTCTCTAAGAAACAGTCGAAAAAGGCAATTTTAATATGGAGAGTTACACAGCCTGTTGTGGGGTTTCCTCGCCAGGGTCTTCTTCTGCCCCATTTGCATAGGTCTGGATGGAGCATTGTCACCGGTGTGTATGTACATTACCACCAACCGCTGTGGTGCACATTAAACACTCCACAGAGGCAGTTCTACAGCACTGATTAAATTTTTCACCTACAGCGTAAAATCAGTGTTGCCATTCCCCAAATGTGCAGACTGACCTTGCGCTAACATGGGTGCCACAGATGTCTATTTATTTATTTTTTTCCCACCGTTTTCCAAGTTTTGCAGCTGTCGAATGAAACACTATACCAGGGTACATATAACTACTCTGTCTCACCCTCAAGCTGAGACTACAGCCAAGGCTACAAGCGCGAGGCCGGTCCGCACCCCTTGCCTACAAGACGTGCTCTTCTCATACTCCATTCACCCCTAAGCTGACAGCGCTGGTGGTACAGTTATATGCCCAAGGGGACCAGCCCATCGTCCTAGTCTTCCGCTTGGCGATCACGCGTCCTCCCATACCCATGCCAAGCAGCAGGAGCAGGGCCGGATGACGCAGTGGAGTGTGGTTGATTGGTCCGGGCAAGCACGTACCTCCGCTACTTCACTGTCGGCTTGGGACCTGAACGGAGCACAGTCCACGACTCCACGCCTCCTGGCGTGACCTGGTCTTGAACCTTCTTCGTTGCAGCCGTGTGGAAGCTTTTTTTTGGAACAACGAGCTGAGAAGCGCCAGCTGACTCACGTGCCGGGTACTACAGACACCGTCGGTTCACTTCTCGAGAATCTCAGGGGGGGATACGGGTTTGAATGAGGACACCGTGGAGAAAGTGACTTGAATGCGTGCCTACTCCCTTTCCATATAATGCCACGGATACCCAAGAGGCAAACAATTTTGGAAACGCCCATCCACTGCAACTTACTTTATTTGCGCGGGGACTCGACCATCCAGAAGTCTCCAGTAGTCGCTAAGCTTAGGTCCTCGCAAACGGTTACAGTGACAAGCTTGAGATCCAGGAGTCCCGGTCATATATTTCCAGGAATAACTGAAATGCCATGGAGCGGTGCTGCATCCGCTTTGCAAAAGGTTGCCTCGAATTGCTTCCTGCGTAAACTTTTGGTTTGAACTTTTAATTTATTTTCACAAGTTTTTTACTCCTGTATATGTAGCCCGCTTGAGGTGTCGTAATCCACTAGAGCGGAAATCTGCTGAGAAGACTCAGTACAGTTCGGGGAGAGTGCCGACGCCCGGTCACATAGTGCGGTCCCTCGCCGTAGAGAGCGGGCGGTGAGTCGCGGCGTAAAGCAGAGGCTCCATGGACGGGCTCCGTCTGGCCCATGGCGAGTGTGCGTATAGTTCCCGTGGCAGGCTTCGACTCCTTCCAGCGCCGCTTGGGCAGTCAGCCCGAGCCCGGTGGAGGCGGGCAGCGGGAACACCTCGGCCGGGGCCCGGAACTGGGCCTCCAGCGAGAACCGGTAGGACACAGTGTTCGACCTGGCAAGCCAAACCTCGGTGGCACCTCCTGAGTTCGGCTTCGCAGACGGCGCACGATGCACGTAATCTGCAGGGAGAGCGCAGCAGAGACGCACAACCAGGGGCAGTTTCGTAAAGGTCTCAATCGAGTCTCGCAAACGCAGAGGAAGTTGGAATGCATCGGGCAGCTGAGCCGCGGCGCAAAGTGTGTGGTGTGCGCACATGTCCGGCATTCAGTCCGGCAATGCGCGTAGCAGGCATTTTCTTGTGTTGTGAAGCTTCACGGGCAATTACATCGAGCTAGGCGTCACTGGCACGCTCCGCACTTTGCACGTAGCCCACAGGCGCCTGTGCACTGGTGCCTGCGTCTTGACGTAGGTGTATGCAAGCTTCAGTAACACTGGGAGAAAGGGTGCCAAGCAGTGAAGCAGCCTTTCGAACGCCTTTGGAAAGCATTTAAGTAGACGGCCAATGCTTCTACCTCTCACTTGTATTTGGGGTTTTTTGGGGGGAAAGGGGGGGGGGGGTGTGTCTTTTCATAGATTTAGCTGCTTCTTAATTAATGGCCATCTTCGACGCTGGTGAAAGAAAATTGGCACTGCAGTCAGGGGGCTTATATCAAAGAAGACTGACTTGGGGCGGATCTCCCACTCCCGAGGATCAGATATACACATATTTGGAATAAGCTCTGGTGCCATCCCTCTACCAATAAGAGAAGGAAATAAAACGAGGGAGTGGTTCTGTAAAAAATTGAGCAGTTCCATGCGTTATTCGACGGTATGGTCGCAGTTCGCCAGCTGCAACACGCCACGGGTGAAGTCGTTGGGCATCGCTGCCAGTCGCATTCTCGCACTCCTGAACAGTGCCGCTCAAGCAAAATGAACACCTGACCATTTTGTTCTAACCGCTTTTTTTCTTCTCTGAATTTTGGAGCATGTGAGCCGCAGGTTCCCCCGGCATGAGGCTCTGACACTGGCGAAGTGGTACAACAGTATTTTGCCATTGGCTATCATTTTTCCAGAGAGTGCAAGCAGTAGGCATCAAGTGCTGGCAAAAACCCGCGAGCATAAGTGGGCCGGGAACACCGCGGCGTACTCGCGGTCGCTGCTTCGCTTTGCACGCAGCAAACCGAGGTTTGACTCACCTTTCGGCCGAGCGAGTCTATCTTTCGAGGATTTCGTAGACAGTACATTGATGACAAACACCCTACATCACCAACAACAACTACAACAACAAACGTCATTTCCTGTGGCAGGGAAGAGCCCAGTAACAGCTACATTGCTGTAAAATAGAAGCGTAGCCTTGCAGACACTCTGGTGTTGTCTCGGCAACAGCACAGCACAAGCGTGTACTTACTCGCCTGTAAAGCCTGGGTTCTTCTCAATTCAAGGAGAACTCCCATTCGGGTGGCTCTGTCGGCTGCTGCACCAAAAACACAGCTGTGAACCCCATCCTTCGTCTCGCCTCAAGTCCAGGCGCAGCCAATGCTACAAGCTGGTGGGGACCGATTGGGTACGGCTTTAAAGCGTCACGCATGATAGTGTTGTCATGTTTCAATAAATACGTAGGTACTATCAGTTTCTGAACCAATCATAGTCAGCAAAGGTTCAGTGACTCGGCAGATTTGACGCTGCTTGATTGAACTTAGCTGGACAGTATCACGACGAAGCCAGTGAAGCATACAGCCGCGAATAGAGTTCTGCGCTTTCGGAAGAGACAGGTAAATCCCAGTAAGCAACTACACGGCGAGCTGGTTTTATCAAAATCAGGCGAAAAACTGGAAATCTGCGAATTGTGGCCGTCCCTGTACAAGCTTGCATTCACTAGGAGCAGCTCCTGTAAACCTCTTCTTACGACGCTGCACCTCAATCTCAGGAAACGCCACGAACTTGTGTCCTTTCCTCTTATTGGTAGTGGGATGTTTTCTTTTCGAGTGTTCCGGTCACTCGCACATCCCACGGTAAGGCTGGGAATAACGCACGCTCATAGTCCCGCTTTCTGTAGGCACCGACAGACGTCGTAGCTTTTAGCCAACAGCAAAAGCTCGGCACCAAAAGACAACCCCCAAATTTGCAGTAAAAACCAACTTCGAAAAGAGGAAAGCCCTGCTACGCTAGCCACACCCACCTGCACCCTGAGGGCCCAGCTGTTCTGAGATGCGGTTCGTGAGCCGTCGTAAGCGAACAGGCGGAACTGGTCGCGGATCTTGTCCGTCTCGAAGCGTGGCCCTGCAGCAGAAGTTCCCGTGCGCACACCCGGCACTTTCCGCTGGGGTTCCACAGGGCCAGGCTGATGTAGGGCCGGTTGCAGAGGTTCAAGCGCACCCGCCTTGGGGGGAGCAATCTCGTCACCGTGGTACCTGCATTGACAGTCGGGCGTACGCAGGTCGTTGTGAAGTTTACACCACGCCTGATCAAACACGCTCGACTGCAGCGAAGGCCCTAATTGCGACCAGGTTCTATATGTTCAGAGCGTCCTAAAGTCCTGCACAAAATACCGATGTCGCAGGCAAAGAAGTTTTACTGCGAAAGTTGACATTACCATTCTGGCGGCATGCCAGAAGACCCGCAAGAGTACAAGCTGGCGCAGTGCCGCTACAGCCGGTTCCAACGCCCTCGCTGCCGGGTTTCAGATGGATCAGGCGAGGTTAAGACCTGTACCGGTGGAGAGGACCGAAAGCAATTTAGACTCGTCTGGGGGATTTTTCTGACGTAACAAATTCGGCAGAAGGTGCCTTCTCCGCATGGCCGCCGTGGGATGCGTATCTCGGCAATTAAACCTGCGATCAACGGAGTCATGCGGAGCCGCAGAGCGATCGTAGGTGGCCGAAAGCGTAGTGGTGCTGGAGAGCACTGGGCAGGTAGTGCTGGGCGCGAAGACGCTGTTATCGCTGTTGTGCACCGCCAGGATCGCATCTATTACAACATTGTTTATGACAACATGATTGACGTGCCAGCGTGCCTGGTCTGGTTCACCTAGTTCACGGGCGTATACCGCCGAGGGCTCATCGAGAAGCTTGGCCTTCCCGTCAAGAAGAGGTAGAAGTGAATGGCCTGATGCCCGCGATGCCGCCCAGGAGCCCGCCGCTCGCTTGATGTTGGCTAGCAGCAGCGGCACTGGCTGCAGGGATTGTGCCTGCTGTCGGCAACTCAGTATAGGCTGGGTGCGTAGCTGGTCGAACCACCAGGCGCTCGAGATGGCCAGGGTCACGTCGTAGTGCTGGCCACCAGCTCCGAGGCCTCCCGGCACAACACACTCGAAGCAGATGAACATGCCGGCGCGGCACACCGAAGTCTGTCCTCTGAATACCACGCGAATTCGGGGGTCGGGGCTGCTCAGTGAAGGGCTCCACAAACAGGTGGTTCTTGTGGTACACTGCAGGCAAGTGATGGTGTGCGTCTTCCTCAATGTTCTCGAGCCTGGGGCGCGTAAGGCAGCCCACCGTGAATATGGATCCCCGTCAATAGGGGTGTTTCGCAGGTCTGGCCCGAGACCTCCAATAACAATACGGCGCATGCAGAAAGGTATCAAATTTACTCACTAACTTTTTAATTATAAATATAATAAAAATGACTGCAATTAGAAAATCGCAAAGTAAGTCAATCTCAGGAGACTTAAAGTGTGGAGCATGGGAGTGTACCAAAATACCAGTTGAGCAGCAGGCACAAAGCTGACAATGCAAAAATGCGAGTGACAAGAATATCCTTTTTGTTTTCGAATCGCTAGCCGTGTTGCTGCTGCGCATGACTGTCCTTGCGAAAATTAAGTCATTTACAATACATACCGTAAGATACCGCAGGGCGCTCACCATTAACATTTTTCCAAACTTGAGAATTATGCAAAATATATACATCAAGCGCCCGATTTGACCGGACAAGTGCCCATGTCAAGATTAAACCAATTTTCAGTCAAAGTGGGGTGGCTGCTCCCCGGTATTTATACGGTAGTCATGTGAAAATAGCGGATATTTAGTTTGAAGCGAATTCAAACTGAATAGTGGGTTTGGCCGAATATTTTCTAATCAAGTATCAAATAGTTTCTCCAAGCCTTTCGCTACTGTTGGCACCATGCCTAAATAAAAACCCAGCTAACTCATGAAGGTTTGTTCCCAAGCTTCCCATTGTCCGTTTCTAAGCCAAGTTAATTTTAATTAATCTAACTATATTTATGAACTGTGGCTTTAGAAAGCTTAATGCCTCCATTGTGATGACAAAAACGACAAATTTGACATAAAATTAAACCTACGGAGATGTCCAGCTATACCTAATCTAGGGGAATTATAAATCTTGCTCAATGCAAATATCCTTTCTTCAGCCTCGAAGTAAGGAGGACAAAAATATCAAATGACGAGCGCAAGTTGTCAGGGCATCTCTGCCTAACATATACTCTTGCATAACAGCCAAAGTTTAATTTTTTTAAATTTTACTGCAATGCAGGTATATTCACATTCACAAAGTTTCTGTTTCTTTTTAAATACACCAGGCACGCGCATGCACCATCCTGCTTTGAAAGTGTGCTTTTCTCCCATGTATGAAACTGCAACATTTGTACCTTTTGAAATGTTGATTTCGGCGGGTTAGTCCCGTTAATCGCGCTTCTTGCAGAACAACCCCGTTCATCTTGAAGCAAATATCTAATAACATATTTGAATATTTGCACAACACTAGTACACAGATTAATTTTGCTGTATACAGGTAAAGGATCACATTTTCTCATTGACACTTTTTCCAAAAATTATTTAGAGGGTGTGCGAGGTATTTGACAACAGCTTCAGGGTGCGTAACTTCTCACGCTCTTACTACATCTGTCTAGATGCTTGACTTCGCCTTTGACTACATCTATGTCATCTATCTAGTGTATCTATATTTCAAAATGGCTGAATCCGGTCTGACACAAGATATGAAAAGGCATGCCGTCCTGATTGCATTTGCCGCTGACCACAATGGTTTGGATATTGCCACCTTCTTGTACCTGTCAAGGTCCTTGGCTTTCAAGGTCAGAAAATAACTTTCAGATTCTGACAGGGACGTTGCATCTATGGCCAAGGGAAGAAAACATTCCCAGCAGTCGGACGGGGACGACCCCACCAAGTCAATGAGGGCCTTTGCTAATCAGCTCTAGGTGGAAAAGTCCACTATCAGACTTGTGGTGCATGAGGACCTTAGATACCAGTCGTACATAATAAGGAGAGGGCAGTTTATGCTTCGAAGAAACCAGGAAAACCGTGTTATCTGGTTCAAGCGCTTGTTGAAAAATCTCAAGCACCTCGAGGAACTGGACGTGCTTTGGTTTTTTCCGACAAGAACTTTGACCAAGACCAAAAGGTCAACCGTAGGAATAAAAGGTGGCTCTGTGCGAGCCCCGACGAGGTTCCTACAGTTATGCGGAAAAAGTTTCTGTCATCTGTGATGGTCCTAGCCGTTGTGAGCAACGAGGGTCATGTCATGCTGCTGCATTTCCTACAACAGGGCTTTAGGGTCAACTCGAAGGCCTACATCGAGACCCTGGGCACTGTAGTGAAACCTTGGATAGAAGAGGTGGCCAAAGGAGGCCACATATTTCTCAACAAAACTCTGCTCCATGCAACACAGCCCACGCAACCCAAGATTAGCTGACTGACAACCTCCATGACCACATCATGCCCAACATGCAGCCGCCTAACTCTACAAATGTCAGACCCCTGGACTACGTCTGGGGCGTCGTCGAGAGAGAGAAAGAGAGATCAACAAGCAGCCCCACAACACCAAGATCTTCATTGAAGGCTGCCATATTGGATGCTTTGGCCAACATCAAAGAGGACCATTTGATCGGGGCATGTAGCCGTTTTTGAAACCGCACCGAGTCCGTCATTGCCGCTGAAGGTAGTTTTATCAAATGAAATATAAGAACATAAATAGGAAACAGTATCGACATACCAAATTCTCCGCAAATATATTATTATTTCTTTGAAACATGTTTTTTTGTTTTGCCGAATCCACCGTTATGTTTTCAAACACCTCGCACACCCTGTATTTAAGTTAAAACAAGAGCAAGCCAAACCCCTGATGTTTCCCATCTTCAGTCCTTTGTGGGAATGCCTACCTCGATACCAGGGTCCCGTTGCGGTCAAAGGCCACGTTGGTGTTGTAGAAGATGGTCTTCTCAGGGCAGGGTTGGCGAGTACAGGGCTTCTTGTCTACTAGGTTGGCCACCACATACATCTGGTTCTCCTTTGCCATGCAGCTGAGATTGGCCAACACTGGAAGGTGGTCCTTCTTGTCGACCAGGGCACTCCTCCCTTTTCGGGCACGTCCTCGGGCTGTGGCGTCCACGTCAGCTCGTTTGGAGAATCCGAACATGATGCCGTCTTCCGGAAACACGATCATGTCCGCTTTCTGCACAAAGAATGAGACGTTTGGAAGTGAAAAGGGGCATCTCAGCAGGCAAGCTGTACTCATTTTGACATCAAGAACCAACGAGTTTAGATCCTCGCAGAGCATTACTAGCTTTCCCTTTGTAAGGTGTTAAGGGACGGTACAACGGTTTTTGTACCTTCAGTAAATACAGCTTAGAATTAATCATGATGTTCACAACCTACGAAACATATCCATGCAACGATAGTTGCAGATAGAATGAGAGAAAAAGAATTTACCTTCCAGACAAGCTGTGCTTGGTAGCTCTATGGGGATAGTATCCAACCACCAGCGCAATGACCCAGGTTCGAGCCCCCGCCGAGGCGCAAAGTTTATATATGAACTTTGTATGCAGTCACATCTCGTTAATACAGACCCCGCTGATATAGATACCCCACTATGTAAACACTATTTTTGGGGAAAAACTGGGTAAATACATGCATATTTGTCTCGTTATTATGGACAACTCACACTATGGACGCCTTTTTGGGGGGAACAAAGGTGTCCATGTTAACTGGACACGACTTTATAACCTTAATGTGTGTAACGCTCCCAGCGTGTCACTCGGTCATGAAAATTTTCTCAAAGAAAACAATCCACGAAACACATTCTGCATTAAAACGAGCAGCAGTGATCACCAGTCCCCTCAACTTGCAGTCAAAACAAGTGGCCATATGATATGGCGCTGTCGTTTGTATGTCGCCAAAGTTAATCATGGCAACACGCTCAAGTTGGCAAAGCGGGGGGCACGCGCCAAGTTCGAGAAAATGCTTAGGTTCGTCTATTCTCGCCATTGCAGCGATTGGGCATGAGTCACAACCTGAATGTCAAGACACCTATTGTTACGAGCTCAAATCAAGTGATCACACAGAGCTTATGTCTAATCTACAAGTCACTTTTGAATATCGTCCCCAGGCAATCTTCGTGACTATGTCAACACTGCCATTTCTGTGATTATGTCGCCAAGTTTCGCGAAGAAGAGACTCGGAGAAATCCGCTTTATCTTTGAACTCACACCGCCACAAAGAAGCTTTTTGGTCAGCGGTGTTGCGTAGAAGCATACATAGGTCACACTAGTGCCAGTAAGCTTGTGTAAAGTGACAAGAATCGGCTGTCTCTTTAGCATTTACTAAAGAAGTTCGGCATTTAGAACGCCTTTGCTCGTGTCCGCCCGAAACCACATGGTCTGTCGAACGCATTACACATCGCACCGGACAGATCCGTGAACAGGTAGTTACAATTCTATTTAAGCACCAGATCGGCCCATTTCTATTTAAGCACCAGATCGGCCGCTATGTAGTAACAAGCAGACTCCCTGTCGCAGTCGATCCCGGCACTCTTATCTGTTTTGCAGCCGTATCCAATGCCCCTCCATTTTCACCCTGCTGCACCCACCCTTGCCCCTCCTTTGCCTCTTTGGTGCTGCCCCTGAGGCTGGAGCAGTGTTTCACAATGCTCTGACTTCGGGAATGACGTTTTTCGGGTGTTTTCCGCTCCTTGCCACCTGAGTCTCACTTTTGTACTGCCGTGCAGCTACTCGACATTCGCCACGTCATAACTCCAAGAATAATTTTTTTTTCTACTATTGAACAATATTTATTTGGCCTATATGAACAATGGGTTTCAAACCTCCAATTGAAGTATAATAAAATGAATAATTTCTTTATTTCCAGAGTACTTGCTTTGAAGGGGACTTGTGCTCATACTAACAAGACAGGACCATACTTATATTTCTTTTAAATTTCGTTTTGAGCAGGCATGTAGAAACTTCTGGGATAAAGGGACAAATCTGAGGTTGTGCGTCACGACGCAACCAAGTCATTAAACCGAAAGGATGGTGAGGAATTTAAACTTCTACGCTAATGACTTTGCAACTTACACAGTGTGTCACGAGCCAATGCTTTATTGCATGGAAGTTTTTGCTGGTTAATTGGCTACTCAGTTGGCTTTTAATCGTCCAGTGTGCTGTCGAGTAATCAGTCTGCTTACAAATGCATGCGTCCTCTAATACTGAGCACTCACATTTAGTCAGGGGCAAATTGTTTAGCAGCAGAAGTCTCTAGAACCAATTTGAACAACTCCTTGCCCTTTTTAAATTACCTGCTAGGAGCTGAATACACCACCCTTTTGTTTTCGTAGTTTTAGGACGAATAAGCCTTCCAGAACTACAGGGTCCGATCGAGAAAAGTGAACCCTACTTTTCGGCTCGCGTAAACTAACGCATCGCAGAACGCTCATTCTCCGCCCAAAAGTAGAGCTAGAGGTCACAACCAGATACCAAAGTTTCAGCCCGATCCGATAACTTAATCAAAAGTTATAAGTGATTTTCTGAAAATTTCAATGGGAAAATGGAGCCCACTTTTTGCCCGTTTTTGGTTTCTGGTGCCCATAGAGCGCCATGTGTTTGAAAACTCCGTCAGCCGCCATTTTCCCATTGAAATTTTTAGAAAATCACTTATAACTTTTGATTAAGTTATCGGATCGGGCTGAAACTTTGGCATCTGGTTGTGACCTTTAGCTCTACCCTTGGGCGGAGTTTGAGCGTTCTGCGATGCGTAGCTTTTTTTATGCGGGCTGAAAAGTAGGGTTTACTCTCGATCAGACCCTGTAGAAAACGCAACAGCAAGCGCCAACCGCGCCAAAACAGAAACCGAAACGCCTCCTGAAAAACGGAGGCGACAACACACGGCACTCAGCAAAATGCCACATCCAGTTGGCTACAACTCGTTGTTGGCTGGCCACCGTCGGCTTGTCCTCGCTCAACTATCGACAGCCCAACCATCAGCGACATCGCGTCAACATTGAACATGGCGTCCACCGCCGCAGCTGATTCGGATCCTGCGTCCCTACACCCCGCTCCGGAAAAGCCGACATCTCGACTCAAATCCGCCGACTCTGGATCCACCAGCGCTTCGGAACAGGATGCCCCGAGATCGCCTATCCAAGCAGCCTCGGCAGACACGCCGGACGGAGAGTCGACCGAGGTCTCGACGCCTGGAATGGCCGGGCCCTCGGTGCTGCCGCCTCCGTTGTGCGCCAAGTACGAAGACAGCTTCGCGAACAAGACCGTCCGAGAGAGGCTGCCGGTCATCCTGACACGGGTGATAGACGCGTTGTTCCGGGACCGCATGTGCGATCGAGCGTCGCCAGGGCAGCGAAGCCCGCGAGCAGTCCAGGCAAGTGCACGGGCCCCGAGCAAAACATCGAAAAAGCACCGCTAACGTTTCCAGTCGGTGGCCAAGTGGGCTAGCGCCGCACACCAGCTCCGAGCACGTGGAGCGAAAACTCGCGCTGCAGAATCCAGTGACCCTGGGTTTAATCCCCACCCCTACCCGTTTCGATCTGAATAAGCACCGTACCGGCGTGCGGTTGTGTATCACTAATGCATGGTGCTAGTTAAAGAGATACTTCAACGAAATTTGAAATATACCCGTCGTGTTCAGAAATAGGCTGAAAATGATCCATCAATATCCGTAAATGACGGTCGCATCGTTTGTATTTTGAGCCCGATGGCTGTTTTTTACGTTATAAACGGCTCCACTCTGGCAAGCGCTCGAGAGCAGGCAGCGGAGAGCACGTCACATCCGGCGCAATTGTGACGTAAATTGTCTCGGGACGAGCAAAGCTGCGGCGGGGCTGACGTCGACAGGGTGTCCTAGCTGTTCCAGGCTCCAGCGGCCGAAGCACGCCAGCGATCTGGCTATCCACCGCAACTGACCCCAAAGTTGCTTTGTATAAATTTTGAGTGACGAGCTAATCTTCCATAATCTTGTAGCGGGACAATAGCGACGTCTGGGACACACAAAAGAGAGTCTCGGTGAGCAGGGGAGTTCCTCCTTCCCCTCTTCTCTGCGTGTTGGCCCGAGACCTGGCGGGATGACTTCACACGTCTCAAGGCATGCGCAGTTCAGGGCGATGACGGGCATCGCCAGCTACCGTGTTGCGGTTCCTAGACGGGGCATTACAAATCAACGTTTATAGATACTTTCTCCAGCTCCCGAATCCGTCCCCTCCAGGCGGTAAGCGCGACCGATCCCTTGTGGGATCTGCGAGGGCGCTGCGATCGAAAGCTTGCGCGTGTGTGCCGGCCAGGGCCAGCTCCGGTTACGTGGTTGGGCTTTGCATTTTCGCTACTGCTGTTCGCGCGTGCTTGTTACGATCTGTTGGTTTTCTGCCCCTTCGAGTGTGTGATTGCTTGACGGTTTAGCAGATGGCGACGTTCGTCGTGATCGTGACGCGTGTCTCTGCGTGCACGCAAAAAGTGCCAAGAAACGAGAGTGCCATAGGCGGCCCAAAGAGAAAGGTAGGCCAAGGCCAAGCTTGTATAGTGGAGCTTAATCAGAACAGGTTTGTTTTTGCGACGTGATTTGAAGCCTTTTTTATTTTTTGCGAGTCAGCAAAGTAAAATTGACGAAATACGGGTTTATGCAATGCACAGAATGAGCAGTTTCTGCAGATACTCTGACTCAAATTGCAAGTTGGAGCAAATCTTCTAAAATAGCATAGGCAAGATCGATATATTTGTAAGACAAAAAAGAAAAAAATGCCCTGTGACGGCGCGATTGCGACGCGCAGCTTTTTTTTTTTTTTTTCGTGACATTGAAATCGCTACGTGCGTTCTGTGAATATAGCTGGAATAAATTCCACTGACCGTGCGGAACGATCCTCGCCCTCGCTCGTGTTTTACTGACGACGTGAGGCAACCGTAGCATAGTGACAACCGCTGCCGGGCCAAGGCTGAACCAGCTTTGCACGCGGCCGTATTATTTTCGGTAAGCTACATCATTTGCAAGTTACCTTCTGTTCAAAAACGACCGAAATTGAAAATTAATAGCGCGTTGCCTCGCGAAATCAGGCCGAGATCCCGGCTCGTCCTGATGGCGCAACCTGACCAGCAGCAGCTGCGGCGGGGACCGCGCCGGGCCGCCTCCTCCCCCACAGGCGCGCCGAGGAGATACGGAACTGGAGAAGTATCTCATAAACGTTGTTACAAATGAGTGCTTTAACGACATCCACCAGGTGTTCTTGCTAATCGTTTGATTCATTTTAAAATTCCTTTTACGTGGTCTTCTTCAACAAGAGATTGGTCTGTCTGATGTGATACTGCTCCCTGAACATAAATGGACCAAGAAATAAGTGCCGACATTTCGTTGTAGTATCCCTTTAAAGGTCCCAGGCTATGTGGTTGTACTGCACTGGCTAAATTGCTCATCCAGAGCTGAGAGACCAGTTGCCTCGTTGTGGCAGACCTAGTTCAGGCTGTATAAACATACGCAACACCAACAGTGCTTTTCCAATGTGCCTTCCACACCTACCAAGATTGCCGGTTTTGGGAACCATACATGTTTTGCACCTGACATCATCCCGCCAGCTTGGTCGGCACACCACCAGACAAGAGGGGAAGGAGTGAACTCCTTCTCACCCGGACTCCCTTTTGTGTGTCCCAGACGCTCACTATTCTCCCTCCAGAAGATTATAGAGGATTAACCCGGCCACTCAAAATTGGCACAAAAGCAGTCTGTCCCATTTCTCTTCCGTGGTGGTGGGAAATGGATGATACGCGACGTCTGGTGCAAAGTATGTATAAGTGTGAGCTCGCGCAGCATAGTAATGTATGAATATAATTACCGTAGTGTAGTGAACTATACACGCGAGCTTATTATATTGCCTCCAGCATTTGAGAAAAATTTAAGTTCTCACACACAAAAAAACAAGGTGTGGTAACCTTTTGCCAAGTTTGTTCATTGTTGCCATTCTCCGGAACTTTCCTCTCTTAGTATTAACCTTACAAAAGCAGGGACTCGACCACATTGTACACAGGGCAATTCCAAGTATTGCCCCTACTCAACGAAGTAGCTCACACTTAATTTCACACGTACACGCAGACAATGCTAAGAACCGCTGAAGCCCACCTAATGCGTGCAAGTCATGATCCTCGACGGAGGTAAAGGCGGGACGCCTAGTCACGCGATATGTTCACAGCATTGGATTAGCAGAGATGGCTCGTATTGTTTGCTGCAATCCGTCGTAAGGTGAAACAGAGTACCAGGTGGTAGTTAACCGGCAGGCCACTGTCGAGTCCAAAGCTGCCGAACGCAAGCCGACAACAAGCTTCCTTGGTGAATCCGCAGCATGCATTAACAACACCATCGAGACTGCCGGTCTTAGCAGCCCTACAAGTGCGAGCTCGTTTTGAGCATGGGCCGTGAACGGCACACGGTGAATAACCCCTATAGGTGGTATTCGCTGGATGCCACATCTGAGCACAGCGCTCGCAGCGTATGATCAGAGCAAGCCCGCACTTATCTTCCGTGGATAAACTACAATCTCGATCGTGTGCAATGCATGTTTGCATAAACGTCATGGAAGCTCATCGTAGCTCGCGCTCAGCAGCAACATCCCCCACATATGGCTGCCAGTAAATATTGCCTACGTGGAGCGCAAGTTTGTCTGCTTTTTGCACAGGGGTTGCAATGATGTCTGAACGCAGAGTTCTGTATTGGCTATTGAAAAAAAGTGAAAGCCGGCTTACAACTCCCTGGGACCGCCGAATTAGAGCGCAGCTCTTGAGGAGGAGGAGGGGAGGGTATTGTGCGGGGCCAAGCGACTCCCAGGGGGGGAGGGGGCCACATGGCCTCAGGGGGTCGCTATGACGCCATCAATGATGATGACGATGCAGGACGTCGCGGCGACGTCACCAGTACCGCTCACCGATGACGCCATCAGCGGATGATGACGAGGACGGCGCGTGATGACGCCATCAGTGACGCTCACCGACGACGTCAATCGACCGGCTATCGCCATCATCATCGCGGACCCTCGGGGGGTCACATGACCAGGCGGTCGCATGACCTCGGGGGGCCACGCGACCTCGGCGTGTTACGCCGACGGCGACAGCGACGCCGCTCAAGCCGGAAACGGGCGCTGCGAGCTGCAGCTCTCAAAATAATAGGGGTGGGTGGGCAGACTCTTAAGGCAATCCAGTGCTGAGGTCCACCACTATCCCTTCAATCCAAGCCAATCAGAGCTCGGGTGTCGTTCTGATATCGCCACAACTCCTGCGCAGAGAAGCAGATGACTTGCTCTCCGCGATAGCGATGGACCGACTGCACTCTCTGCATTCTTTTCTGCCGTCCTCCTGTCTCTCGCACCTCCGCGCATTCCAGGCAGGTGGTGGGACGCCTCTCAAGCTGCGCAGCGACATGATGACCAACAAGCCCCTGGCCCGCATCACGGATGACTATGCTGGACGCGCCGCTTTGGAACCGGGTGTTCGAGGAGTCGAGTGAATCTGAGCCGCCGCGCTGGTTCCAGGCCTCCTGGCTGTACGTGGAGTGCTACCTGTACCGGGCGCATCTTTGAGGCCTTCCAGTTGACCACCCTGCTGCGAGACTACGACCCCTTCGCCCAGCAGAAACGGGAGGCCCTGTTCGAGTCCTTGAGTGCCATCCGCAGCCTCACCGACTTCGTGCGCAAGAACGCCCACTCCGGGGCCAGCCTGGAGACCATCAGGCCCGTGGCGCTGAGGTCTGCCAGCTGCTGGTTCTGTAAGAACTGAGAAGGTGTGAATGGCGGAGAGAAACTTCGAGTTGTTCCGCCTCTAGCACGAGCTTCCTACCTTCAAGGACGCTTCAACGCCCCGTGCACCTTGAGCGCGCGCGCGCAGTCAGAGCACGGCAAAAGGCGTGGAGCGAGTGCTGGAGGCCGGAACTTCGAGAGCGCACGCCCTCGCCGTTCTCACTTTGTCAGTGACTATAGAGACCATAGGTTCTCAAACTGGGTTCTGAGGACCCCAAGAGCTGCCCTGAGTTCCCTCGGGTGTAGGGTGACCAGCTGTCCCATTCGAAAGGTTCACTTCTGCCGTCACGTCGTTTTTTATAGTTGGAGCCGCGTGTCCAGTTTTCTCATAGTTTCAAAAATCGGAGCCAAAGAGTGTAAAGAAGACTGAAAGAGTGTTTGCCCTGTTATAGACATATATTTTATAAAAGTAAACATACTACGAAAATGTTACCTCCCATAGAATACACTTTTGAGCTCTTTCCATGGCTACATCTGCCGTCATGGGCACGTTACCAGTAAAAAAGTAAGTGTTACAGTTACAGTTACCTGGGGGAAAAAGTAACTCTGTTATCATGTTACCGGCTTCAAAAAGTGACGTGTTACAGTTACTGCAAAAACAGTAACGCCGATACTTTCACGTTACAGCACACAAAAAAATGGTCACAAGAAATCAGAAACTACAACAATATTATTTTATTTGTTACACTATAGTGAGAAGTAAGGTAAACTGAGAAATTAGAAAAATTTAAACCCGAAGGGTGTTTTTCTTTTTTGCGTCATTTGGCCGTTTTAGCATTTTTGATGTGCATAATTTATTTGCAATAATTGTTATAACTTATAATCAACTGCTTTTCAAAACTGTGATCGTGATCGTCAGTGAACGTTTCCGTTTATTTTTCACTCCGAAACGAATGAGGACACAGATGGTCGCATAATTACCTTATGGATAGGGTGACCACATTCCTCAAGGTAGAAAACGGGACATTCCAGCCGGGGGGAGGGGGGGTATTAAAGATTAAGATTGGGAGAGAAAACTTAATGAAATAACTGCTCTTATTTTAAAACGTTACCATATTGCACTAAGTCCTAGGGCCAGTCACACTCACAGTTCAGTTGCATGCACTCATTTTGAAGACGTTTGTGGGCAAGAACACTTCTAAATTTTACAGAGTAAATATTTTAAAGTACCTACGGTAATTTTTGTAAAATGTTCTTGTAAGGAGTAAGCATAGTTTCGGCTTGCTTCATCTCGCTTGGTGCCATTTTCAATACTATGCACTCCTGCGAAAACGGGACATGATTTTTTATTGGGACAAAAAGACGGGACGGCAGAAGCGGACCTCAAAACGGGACTGTCCCGGCCAAAACGGGACGTCTGGTCACCCTACTTATGGATTATATATGGAAGCGGGTCTGAACATAGCAGGTCAAACAGCTTTGCAAGAATATAGGGGGAAAAGGAGACGAAGTGAGGCCTTCTGGTGCTCCACGAGTGTGCGATGACCACCGCGGCGTCTGTGTCCGAAACGCCAACTATGGAAGGAGCACGAAAAAGAGCTGTTTTCTCTCACTTATGACATGTGTTTTCCCTGAAATCGCTTCAGCTGGAGCACTGCGTAGGTTCCACAACAAACTATTCCTCCATTGGGGTGTTTCTTGAGGCTATCAACGAAAAAGGCAATAACACTTGAACCTGCCTTCCTGGCTGTATTCCAAAATTCACTCAATCTACTCCAGGGAAAGGGTTTCGTACCTTGGCGTTCCAAAACCTACTCCTGTCCAGCAATTTCAATGTGTTGTCACATGACATGACCCGCCAGAGTAACTCTTGGATCCATTTGGGTAAAATTTGGAACACAGCCCCTGTTTACTCCAGCGGTTCAAGAGAATGAATAAGTTAAACAAGTGCTGACTTTCTGCACAATATGGGAACTGCTTCCTTGAAAACCGATAGGGAAGAGGAAACGGCGAGCGGCTGGGTGTCAAACGACAGCACGGACATATATACGGAAAGAGGGAAGGGAGAGGTGGGGGAGGGGGGCTGCAGTCATATCCCAGACGGAATACTCGGAGACATGTCGCATGACCGCCAACACCGCAGATGGTCCCTACCAGAGGAGAGAGCCAAAGTCGGTGAAACAGACAGTAGTTCCTTAGCGCCCTACCATTGCGAAGCGCTGGCTCTTTACCTCCCGGTTTCGTGCTGACTCGTCCGTCGTCCATTCTCGGTCGTGGGCTAAACGATGCTTTTTTTGTCGTACTGAGAAAAATATTTCAAGATGGCGATTTCACCATGTCCGCGGCAGCAGGGTCCAATTTGATTAGTAAAAAGTAACTGTAACGACCTAAAGAGTTACAGTTACCCAATACAAAAGTAACGCGTTACAGTTACAAGTTACCAGTATTAAATTGAGCAATGCTGCTACAAGTGTGGCAGTCAAGTAGTTAACCAGCTACCGTGTAACGCATTACTAGTTACTAGTTACTGCCCAAGACTGCATCTGCCAATACATTTCTGCTCGCGTAAATGCCTCCGAGAGACTGCTTATATTACTGAATGCGGCATGCGTCGTTGGCAAGGTGTCACCCCATTATTTAAAAATGAGAAAGCGAGACGCTTGTGTTGTCTATGAGGAACTCTAGAAAAATATGAGTTTTTAGCGCTGAACTGAATAGCACCGGAGCTTTTCTTTTCTGCCAATCAACAAGATGGAACACAAGTGACCCCCCCTGCCCTTAGGGGCAGGTGAGCAGGGCCTCTATGTCCCATCTTCCTACTTTGAGGATTCTGTTCTACTCTACTCATCAATTTCTCAGCTGCACATTTTTGACGCCCTGCCCTAAAGGCGATGCAACAGTTTCGTACTTTGGCGCGAAATACCCTGCTTGGAACGGATCCCTGACGTCGATGACCTATGAAACGCGCGTTCGTTTTTCACCCCACGCAATAGAAGTCCCAGAAACAAATTAAAGAAAAACGAGCAGCTGCTCACCCCCTCAATCCCTGCAGCAGCTAGAACAAGCGGCCACGTGACCTGGAATGGATTATATGCCGGCAATGTTGATCATAGCCACGTGCTGGGGTTGGCAAAGCACAGGACACGCGCTTGAGTTCCAGACATTGTTATGGCTCGGCTATTGTCGTCGTTGAAGCGATTGGACACGGGCCACTACCCGAATGCTGCTCGAGCTAGTAATTATCACGAGCCCAAATCGAGCGCCCACGCAATGCTCGGGTCCACCTATGAACCGCATTCAAATATCGTCACTTGGGTGTACTGCGATCCCCACGTTACATCATCAAATTTGCAAAAGAGAGATTGAATGAAAATGATCGCTTTTGTCCTTGAAATTACACCGCAACAAAGGAGTTTCTTGGCCGGTGGCGTTGCGTGCGAGTATCCTTGAGTCCCACCAGTGCCAGTAAGCTCGTGTAAAGTGAAAAACATTCCAACTGAATATCGTTGCACAGCTCCTTTAAGTCAACTGCTCTCACAATTTAATCACTGCAATTCTGGTGCAGTTTGTTCCGCAGCAGTTTGTCCCACGGCAGTCTGTTATGCTGCAGCCTGTTACCCTGTAGCCCGCTCCTGCGATGTAGTCTGTCGCCCCTTTTGGACCGCTCGACGCATAGTTGCGACGAGACTGCGTGTAGAATTCGCCGTCCGACCCTCCCTTCCCGCCGCCCCTGCAGGCTCATCGAGGCATCCCTGTGGGGCAACCGCTGCGACCTGTCCCTCTCGGGCGGGGCCGCGTCCAACCTCGGGCGGGGCCCTGCAAGAGACGCAGTCCCTGCGCGCCAAGATCCTCTGCAACCAGCTGCCATACCTGTGGGCACACCTAGGCCGCATGCGTAACCGGGCGAGCGGCGGCATTCCCACCCAGCTGCACCTGGTCATGGACAACGCGGGCTACGAACTGGTCACGGACCTCTGCCTGCTGGACTACCTCCAGGTGGGACAAGCCTTGTCGAGCTCGGAAGAAGCTCGACTATGGTAACCGAGAGAATGAGAACAGCAGGACGTGCTCCGCGCCTTCCTGCCCTGCACGCGCACGTGTGCTCCGGCTGCATGAGATGGCGAATTATTGTTGGAGGTGGGAGGCTCGCGCTGGAGGTGGGACAACTAAAGCTCCACCTTGCCATTCTCTTCCTTGTCGGCACCTGTACCTGGATAAAAATCTGTGTCACGAGAAACGCTTTCCTCGAATTTAGGCTGTCCAGGATTTGCCCAATATATTTAGGTTGTGATACGCAATTTGAGTATCGCAACGCTTTCTATTTGGTGTGTCTATTTCGGAGTGACTTTCAAAATGTAAATATTATGATAAAGAAGCAACTTTTGGGGGGAAGGTTCATTTTGTTTGGGGAGGAGTACAGTGTTTCTTTAAGGCCACGGTCTCATTTTGTGTTCGTCAAACTGCAATTAACGCTCGCGTCGACGTGACCCCGCCACAGAACTCGACGGCAAACTGCATTTCGTCATATCGCCAGATCGGTGTCATGAAACATGAAAACTGTGTATTTTTATGTGAAAACATCTTGGACCAGGGCATGAGAGTAAATCCCTGGAACTGATGTGATGAAAATGCAAAATGCAAGTCCTACGTTCTCGAGCTGCAAGAAGCACGAGTAGCCATGAATGGTGTTGGGGAAGGGCTGCGATCTCTAATTCGGGGGAGGGGGTTAAAGGGACAGGGTATTTATGTATGCAGATGTTTTTATTTTAGCATGATTTATGAGAGCCCATCTACCCAGAACACAATATGCGGTTCAAAATTTGTATTCTTTCTGCTTGAAAACCACCGGTCAAGAATTTGCCAGTTTCAGGCGTGCTCACTCTCTTTTTTTCTGTGTTCACGTGCCGTTCAAACTGATGCATACCAAAGATAATCAAAGTCATGGGTCACCTAAGGCACACATTCAGTATTATCCAATAAAAAGAATATGAACCCCATTTTTTGTGGCTTCCAAAAGCTGAAAATACATTGATTGAAAAAGAATGTTGCACAGATCACAGGCAGACAGGCAGTACATGTACTTCCTGTGACAAACGGTTCACACAACGTCCTCGTCGCCGTCTGCTTCACACGCCCAGGGAGCGGAGGAACGTAAAAAATCTGGGTAGGAGCGATAGCCACGCGACTTCTGGCAACGCCTTCCTCCTCTACATTTCTCCTTCCTCCTTGGTACACATCGTCCACATGTCGAGGCCATAAGCCTCCACGCACATGTTTTGGTTTTGGTTTCGAGCGATAGAGTGTTCTGGCTTTATTAAAAATATGTGACTCTGTGCTGCAAAATATTGATTGTGTTATCTCCTAATCACAACCTGGCAAAAAAAAAAAAAAAATTAGGTAGTGTTAGTTTTGGGCTTGAAAAATTCTACTGTGCATTAAACTTGATTTCATTTGGGGGGGGGGGGGCAGATCCTTGCCCCATTTTTGTCACGTGCCCATCACTTTGCTATTCACTGACCAATTCTACAGGAACTAAAGCTTCATAAAATGTGTCAAAATTGCTTGACAAATTTCTTCTGTCCGGTGAGGTATGCTAACCACTGCTACTCCATTGATAATGAATAAGCAGACTTTGGTTTGGATCATGGCCCCGCTAACATTTGTTTTTTTGACAGCTTTCTATCTTCCATTCCCATTCGGTCAGTATGCTAAATTCATCCACACATTTGGACTATTTATCGTAGAAAACTCGAATAAAAGACCAAAACGACTCGCGACAAATCAGTAAATGGTACGCCCCACTCTCGACCGTTTCCACACCGCCCCGGCGGCTCCAGGAGTGCGGCTTCATCTCCCGGGCCTGCCTACACGTCAAGGCCATGCCATGGTACGTCTCAGACGTCATGCGGCGTGACCTTTACAAGACCCTGCGCCAGTTACGCGACCTGAACCACGAGCCGACGTCTGCCCTGGCCCAGCGCTGCTTGACCCGGCTCGAGAGCGGCGCCTGGGCCGTGTCTGAGGACCCCTTCTGGACCCTCCCGCACGACTACGCCCGCATGGCCGCCCTCGCGCCCGAGCTGCACCGCTCCCTGCAGGAGGCCGACCTGGTGCTTTTCAAGGGCGACCTCAACTACCGCAAGCTGGTGGGCGACCTACGCTGGGAACCCTCCACACCGTTCGAGGTGGCGCTACGTGGCTTCCTGCCAACCTTCTTGTGCGCCTTGCGCACCATCAAGGCGGACACAGTCGCCGGCGTGGACGCTGACCTGGCAAGGGAGGTGGCACACCGGTCGCCAGACTGGATGGTCACGGGGGAGTACGCCCTGGTGCAGTGCGCGGGCAGGACTCGGTGGTCGCGCGACAGCGAGCCGTGACGTTGAGCCCGTTCCTTCGGAAGTGCGCCGACTACGTGCGGGTCGGCTTCTCAAGCTCTTGTGGAGTGTCATTGACGAAATGCTCAAATGCAAGGTTAAGTGCCAAACACGCGAGCGACAAAAACGGGAGTTGCTTGACGGTTACCGTAGCAACCATCGTTGTGGCCCTATGCTGCGATGACGTGCCGTGGTGACAATTGCTATGGCAACTGTCACGCGATGTCCGTTCTTGTCGCTGGCGTGTTTGGCTCTATTCCAGCGAGGTCCTTTGCACCCTAAGGTACCTCTAAGTTCTAAATTTCGGGCAATGTGTTATATAGTCTTTGTGGTGCAAGATCTGCGGCGGAAGCTCTGCTTCTGGCGGCAGCTTTCTAGTTTTGACAAGGCTTCGGCGAACACGCAGTCAAACACAACATCTCCATCTTTTGTGCGTGCTGGAGACAGAGCTTGTCCTGTAGATCTTTTGTTGAACCATAGTCTGTATTTGTTTCGAGTCCGACAGTGATGTTAAGGCATCTTGAAACGCTTTGGAGTCACGGTCATGTGCACGTCTATGGCCACGGTCTAGAGCACATTTATGTTTCGTCTATTTCAAACGGAGCACAATATAGTGCTCCTTTTGGAATATATCAAAATGAATATACTTTGATTCATGTGGAACAACTCGGTTTATTTACTCCTCTTGTTAAAAGAACCACTGACCGATTCATTCTTGCAAACCAAATGAATTAATTGCCTAGAAGTTTGGTACACAGAGGCAGCCATCATAAAGATAGCCAGCCAAAAAGCAAACTTCAATTCTTTTAGCTTTAGGGCTATTCCATATTTATGTTGTTATCGGTATATTAAAGAGTTGATTGTTGATGCCAGCTTTGCTATGTGCCTCAACTATCTTCGCAATCCCTCACACTTTAGTTGCTTGCACAGACATCGGTGATCGCAGCATTCATTCGACACAAAGACAGAAAAGCCAGTCTGGCTGGGACAGAGTGCTCATCAGCAAAGATAAGGAGAACAAAGACAAGATAAGTGCCATAATCGAATCTAGACAATTGTTGGCACTAATTTATTAATAACTGCAGGCTGGATTCTACAAGCTCTGGTCAGAAATGTCAGGAATGAGTAACAATTACATACTAAATTTCCTAACCATATCGCCAAATATCCTTCGTTGAGAAAGTCCTAAACGTAAGGAAAAGTTTGAACAGCAGCCTTGTCGAATAAAGGTTTGTGGAAGTTTTTCCTTCTTCAAATGACCTGGCTTGAAGGGAAGGTTAGTAGAGACAAAGGCAGCTAGCATCTTTGTCTGGCCACTAATCCTTCCAATCAGAGCTCATCTCCCCTCCCGTTCAGTCTCTTTCCGCGTCTTTTACACATCTTTGGTCGGGATGACAATTGCAACAACGCAAGGGCATACTATGCCCTCCTCTTGTGGACTGCAGGGACAACTCGTGCTGTGCGATGCACGACACCTTTGACTTTGATAGCCTTCAGATTATTGGCGGAGGAAAATATAAATCGTTGGGGGTATCCTATCACAGTCGCCGACGGGGTAGGAACAGCGGGGAAGCTCTTTCGAGTGCCGGTCGTCCAGCACGAGCTTGTAGCCTTTCGCCGCGGTTCGACTACGCGTGCACGGCCGAGGCGCACGAGACGCTTATTGGAAGTGCTGGCAAGCTCGCGCCGGAGGCAGGACAACCGAAACTCATCCCTGCTATTCTCATCCTGTTCATGACTACAGAGGTCTTCGAAATAAAGAGGTCATTGATAGCTCCATTAGTTACAACATCCGTCAATCTACACGACATTACGATAGAGTTCCCTAGTACTTTTTGAATCGGGATTCATGTGGCCTTATGTCTTTTTTGCTTCCTGCTTTTTTATGTTTTAATTTTTTTTTCTTTCTACGTTGGCTGTTGCTTTGTTTTGTTTTCCGATATATTTCAGTTGCCTGCCAGTGCGCATCCTGTGAGGTCCTTTCGCTTGTCTTTGTGTTTCTGTGCGCTGTTTCGTTACTTTTAGCCTTGTACCGACTCACCCACGTGGTCACTTCAATCAAGTATTCCTTCGGGACGACATTACTAATTGTGACAGACGTTAGGGAGTGTAAAGTGATAATTAGCAAACACTAATTGGAAAGTGCGTGGTAAGGTGAATGTTTAAAAAATTTATTATAGTAGTTTTTAAGTAATCATCCCGTTAATTATTACTTGATATTCATACTCGCTGTGGTTGATAACATTATCCCGAAAGGATCAATTTCCTTACTTTCAGTGCCCATTTTTTACTAAATTTACTTCATTTGCACATTGTGAACATTTGTTTTGACTTGTTAAAATTTTCCTTATTTGTTCTGAACACAATTGACTGACTAGAATGAGTAGAAGTGAAATAAGCCTAACCAAAAATCACAATAACTTTGTGTCGCTATGCACGACTTACAATGACTTGCCACTTGTAAGCATGTTTATCGTTCGTTTGGCAGTAACACTAGCAATATTTTTTTTTTCTTCCAATATTGGTGTTTGACTATTTATTGTAAATTTATTTTTTGATGATCATCCTATTGGATCATCTTGTTTGTTTTTCCTTTCCTCTTTTTTTGATATATTTTCTTTAAATGTTTCTTACAGTATGCCCGTCTATGTCATGACCCACCAATGCCTTAGAGGTACTTGGACAAGCTAATAAATGCCATATTTTTCGTCGTACAAGTTCTTTTAGTTTATTTATATGCATTTGTTTTTTTTCCTATATTAGTGGGTCTTAAATTTGTCGCAATTTCTCGTTCGTGTTCATTGGCAAGAATATGAAAACTTGCTCTCGCTTGCGCATGTACTGCAATCATAATACACATGTGCGGGCTTTTCAATGCAGTTTCACCACGTCGACCGTACAAAAATTTATAGATGCGATTTATATACTACCAACTTTTTTCTGAAAACAGACGTTCGTAAGGGGGAGCAACTTACACAAAGGTACGACTTATAAACTGGAAAATATGGTGAATGGAACACTCTGTGCAAAAAAAAGTGAGACAACCAAACAACAGCTCCAAAATAAATGTGCAAGTGAAGGCTTTATCTGACTCAGATCTTGGGCAAAAGATAAATTATGAAACTGGAAGATCCAAGTTATGAGTCTCTCTGTGCTGTGCATGGTCATTTCTATCTCACCCAATCTGAGAGGTTGAGAACAAAGCACCCCAGGGCTCTCACAGAATTCTGATAAGATATCAGAAATCATAATCAGGGAGCTTGCTTATGTTTCAACATTACTTCTGAAAACGAAAGGTCCAGCATATGAGTCGATATTTCTTTGTGCATGGTTCTTTTTATCTCGCCCAATCTAAGAGGAACAGAACAAAGCACGCTGTGGCTTTCACAGAATTCTGATGATACCAGAAATCTTAATCAGTCAGGAGAGATTGCTTATGTTTCAACACTCTACACAAAGGCTCTTTTTGCGAAATGATATGAAGAGCAAAATGCGATAACGAGTTGCAAAATGACTTGCAGTTGCTGCTTATGTTCCCTTACGTACATTCTCGGAAATTTTCAGACAAGTCGCCATTTCAGAATCTGGCTTTCTGCAATTTTTTATCGAAATACAGAAAAAAAAAGGGATCTTGATGGAAAATCACGGCTTCAGGAACTTAAGCAGGTATGCCCAAAGCATACTCAGAACTGCCTTATCCTCACCCTTCTCAAATTTCAAACAAAAAGGTCCCCTCCCCTTTGCAGGCAGGACGAAGAGAGAAAGGGAGAGATTTTCTGCGAGGAATTCAAACTTGATTACCGGAACGGTTCGGAGGTAGCACACGAGCAAACTGAAGTAAAAATCACCTTGCTCAAACATTCTAGTTGTCAAATGGAATGAAAACCAATACGCAGTTCCTGCCCTATAATGCAGCAGAGAAGAGGGGGAGAGTGTTAGCATAATCCACCCACTCCATGCGGAGTAACACCATTGGTCGCGAGTGCCATGACATTAAACCAACAGCTACACTCTGTTGCCGGCAACCTCTCCCATGGCCCTGCTACGGTGCAACCAACGCGAGCAAGCGAGATATGTGCAGGGTTCGCATATAAAGCTACCGCCTTAAAACAAAGAAAGTAAGACCGCTCCTACCTCGGCAGCAGCCTGTTTCGCAGCCTCTTTGTAGGCGGCGAGGTTCTTGGCAACCACCTCACTCCGTGCCTCGGTTGCTGGGCTCCCCAGCTGGACGTGCTCAAAGACAGCAGCCCTGAAGGCCCACGCCCCGCTCGCGAGGATGCAGATCACCAGCTGGCTCAGAAATACTCGCTGCATTGTGCTGGAACAAGGAGCGTCGAGGGTTGTCAAGGTTGGTCACCAACATTGCCTACGGACCTTGTAAACAGTAATGCACACACTAGAAAGCGTTTGGCTCACAGTTATACATCAATGGGTGGCTCAGATCTGCTAAAATAGTGTTTAAACTGGGAGGACACTTTACTCGAGGACTAGGGGCGGTCGAGGAAATTTGGGAGCTCAGGGAACCCACCACGGTACTATAGGGAATTCCTACGTCTCCCTAGCGTTTGAGAACCCGTCATGTGCATCAGTAATACTAGAAAGACCTGGCAGATGAGAGAACCAAAACAAATGGAACCACTGTAGTCTGTGCAAGGTTAAGAAAAGCAGGACAAGCTCGTCCCACAAGAGGCCATCAACCCCTTCGACTTTAGCACAGCGAACGGGGGAGAGGAGGTGAGTGGCGAGGAGAAAACTGTGCCAATCATGGCGAGCAGAGAGACTCGTGGAAGAGGCATGTCTCGCTTTTCTTAATGCTGCAACAGACCACATCCGCTGCCCCAAAATAATGAAATGAATGTTACATTTTATTACCGCACCATACTTACCCAATTCTAATGCACACTTTTTATTTGTTTTTTTTTTCGAGAAAAATATACTTAGAAATTGCTCGCACGTTAGAGTCGGACAGGAAACCGAAATCGAGGGGCATGCTAGAATCGCTACTCCAGGGTATGAAAAGTGGTTGCACTGTTAGAGTAGGGTAGATACGATAACTAAGCAAATGATCGTGTTCTACTTGTTACGAAATGTAACGGTGGAATTTGACCATGGACTTTGAGCGATTCGAAAGTGCTTTATGCTCACTCCATTGTTGGCTGTATAAATGCTAGCGTACACTTCTATGTGCAAAAAAAAAAGATGGAAAAAAGTGCCCCAAAATAGTGCCCAAATTTGCCGTTGGATTTCGCCAAGGTACCGAAATGTGCTATGACAAGTTTT
Source organism: Ixodes ricinus (assembly GCA_037355805.1). Lineage (NCBI taxonomy): Eukaryota > Metazoa > Arthropoda > Arachnida > Ixodida > Ixodidae > Ixodes > Ixodes ricinus. Next base: position 47,019 of record JAZHYW010052350.1, read on the forward strand.
TAGCCGAAACTAATTATGCCGGAAATCTCCCAACATCAAATATTTTATTAAAAAAATCTTTCCTAGGAGTAATGCTACATTTGGCCAATGTACAACACTAATGGAAAATCTTTTACAAGAAAAAAGCATACTAGGAAAAATAAATAAATTGTTGTTTACGAGGAAGATTGGCTATTTTTTTCTGTTACCTCATTGGCCAATGCGGAGCGCAAGTTCACCTGGGTTTACTACAGTTGATCGAACGCCATTTCATCAAAGCATGTTTTAGAGAACGAGCGCATTTTATGGAAGCATGGTTTAGAGAAAGCAGAGCCTCGGTTTAGAGAAAGCGGAGCCTCGGTTTAGAGAAATTCTGTTTATTGAAAAAGGGACGCTGTTTAAAAAAGGCTTTCCTACTTCGCGCACGTATCACTGGGGCGTGTGTTAACCCATCCCCCCGCTGCATTCATGCCGCTCGCAGCGGCTCATTACAAAAATGCTAACTCACCTGACCCATCCGTACATGCCGCTTCACGGTGGCCAAATTCGCTAAAAGGAGGCTCGTCGCCATTTTCTCTAAAGTGGGTTTCACTATAAAGGGATTCGATAAACTGGGGTCGGTAAAATGGCGTTCGCTTAAATGAGCTTCTCCATACCGCATGCCTCCAAGCTCGTCTGCTTCTTGCAGGGTTGCGATGGTGTCAGAATGCCGAGCTCTGATTGGCTGATTGAAAAAAATAGTGGGTAGACCTCAAGGCATCTAGCATTGAGGTCTACCCACTATCCTTTCAATCACAGCCAATCAGAGCTCGGCGTCATTCTGACATCACCGCAACTACTGCGCAAGAAGCAGACGACTTGCTCTCCGCATAGGGTCCTGTTGAGCCTTACATAAGATGGTTAGTGCAACATACATGGCTTGGTAAAGGCTAGAAAAGCTATTTTACGAGAGTCAAAACAGTGATGCAAGCACACGTAAAGACCTAAAGGGCACAATAACAGCTTTTGCAAGAAGTTCTCAGAGATGGAGGAATCTGTTAATTGGGACTATTTCGGAATATGCCATTGAAATATTTTAATATGGCTATATATATAAAACAGTTGACACACCAGCTGCATGATTTGAATGACTAACATTTTCTTTGCCTCCCAATTGCAATAGGCGGCAGATCTTTCTAACGAAGGACCCCAAGATGCTGCTTGTGGCATATTGCACTTTCAACTACAGAATTAGGAATAGAGAATGCGAAGATGTTGTCAGTTTCAGAAGAACATACCTAAAGCTGCCACTGAAAAGCAAGGATCCAAGCACTGCTCTGGATAGTTGCTGTTCACTCATCTTTCACAGGGGCAGTTGACAATGTCAACTGTTATTCTGGCAAGCTTTTCAGGCAGTAACTATACTTCTGAACCCCTCGCCACCGCTCCCACCACCACACTGACTACATTTATGAAAAATCAGCATCCATGGTTCCATCCGATACAGATACCATAAAAGAAAGCAAGTTAAAGAGGGCCCAAATCCTGGTGTGGCAATTAATCACTATTTCGGTGGGATCTCTAATCAACGGTCACTAAAATGAGCTTCGGTAAAATGGATGCCTCTGGTTTCGGCGCATCCCCAAAAAAAGCAATTAAAAAAAATAGCACTGTTTTTTGTTTGTTTCTTCTTGGTTCTGAACTAACTTAATTAAATGGAGAGCTTGCTTGTGTCTTCGAATGTGCTTGATAAGGATATCACATCCCTATCACACTCAATCTGACGTTTTTATTGAATTCCGGCCCTGCAAGTCTGTTCCAATACGATGGAGGGAAGTTTACGGTTAAAGTGACATCAGTTACAGTTAAAGTGACATGAGTTAAACAGCCAAACCAGGGCTAACCATATCCCAGTGCCCAATGTTGTGACGTCACGTAACAGGCCGAACCAGAAGCGCGTGATTGGCTGAAGGTCATGACGTCGCTTTCACTGCTAAGAAAATATGTCGAGTCATTGCAGACCAGTAAAAATAACGAGCACGAAAAGGGGGAGGGCAAAAAGCAAATAGAAAAGCTTACCTCTTTCTTTTTTTTCTGCAGTCGCGCGGGAGGTACGGCCGAGCAGCTCCGCGCACACAAGTGCGGAATGAGTCAGCTGCGTGCGCTCGTGAGAAGCTTTATAGTGCGGAGGCCTATGATAAGCCGGCAAACCCGCCAAAGCCGGTCAGGGGCAAACGAGGTGTCTGTCGTCGTAGCAGTCCGCAAACCGCACTTATCAATCCCCTGTAGTGAGGCGTGTGCGAAAAAAAAAAATAATAAAGAAAGGGAGAAAAAAGGAGACTTTGCTGACCGTCGTTTGCAGGAAGAGATAAACGACGGTTCCGAGTCCTTTCTATGAGACCAGATCAAACGGGAGCACTGATTTCACGCAGTTTGTGTAGTTTGGAAGCGGTGAGAAACTTTCTTGCACGGCCACCGAACCAACCAGACTACGCCAAGAACTGACCGCTACGCGGATGGTGGTAGGACATATATGCATGCATGCCACGTAAAGGCCGTGAAGCGACAAAACAACGCGAAATAACTTAATGTCATTTGTATTTGAGTTGGATTAGTCGCTTATTTTCCGTTTCCTTCCGCCACTACAGTCTCTACAGCCGCATGATGACGCCACTTACCCAACAATTGTCGACAGTTACTTGAAAAAACCTCCACTTGTTCTTTTATTCAACTTCCGCTGCCTACCTCTAGCAACGCTGCAAACTGTCATGGCAACTTGCAGTGGCTTGTCGCGTGCCTGTCGCGTGTAACAACAATGCCCAAATATGACGTTTAAAGAGCAAAGATTACCCCGCTGCAAAGCGGGAGCGAGCTTGATCAAATACAAGCCGGTGTTTTCGTACGACTCCAAGTAAGCACAGCGGCGCGTGACGCGTCTGCTTCGATCTCATATCGGCACATGTGCCCCACCGGCCGGTCGCTCGCACATGGACCCTTCTTTCGTTCCAGGTTCTTCCTCGTCCCCAGCGGTCGCTCGGTGAAGGTGTTCAGCTGCTCTAGCGGAGAGTGCGTTCGGACCTTCGGCAAGCACGCTGCCGAAGTCGTTGCCGTCGTCCGGAACCCCGAAAACCACGTTCAGGTGAGCGAAATCTCCGCTGGCCTTGCTGAGCGAAGCCGTGCAAACTCCGCACAAAACCGATTAAAATTTTTTTTTGTTCTTCTTAGGTTTTGAGTTGCTCGGAGGATGGCGTGGTCATCAAGTGGGATCCTTCGGACGGATCTGTCCTTAAGGTATCTGGATGCTTTCGGTGCATGTCAATCGCGCCTGTTTCAGCCTTTTTTTTTTGTGCTTTTTTTTATGCAGCGCTTACCAATGGGCCTTTCTAGTGCACTGTCACCACCGTAGCTAGCTTTAATGGTTGCAAAAGTTTCTTAAAAAATGTATACCTAAAAGAAATAGCTCTTTCTGCCACACCGGACGTCTGCACCGTTTCAGGGTGCTTCTGCTATGTGCCCCTGACAACACAGAGTGGCCAGGCAGTTTGCAAACCTGGTCAGTTTCTCCAAAACTGGAGTGAGACTAGAAGCTCCAGTGGCGACGAGATGTTCTGGTGGCGCCATTTCGCGGGCGCCCTCCGGGACGCAGCTGGTAGGATGCGAGCAGACGACGCGCTATGTCGAAGCATGGGGTGGCTATGTAAGTTTGCATCTTTGTCACTTAAAAACGGTTTATTTATTATAAAAACGCGTATAACGTTTTTGTGAGTGATCTTTCTAATGAATAATAGCGCCTCGATGTTCCTTTTTATAGTAGAAAATATTTAAAATGTTCAAAAACAAGCCTGGAGCTTCACATTACAGCTTGTGCGGCGTGAGTCAGGGCTATTCACAGCCTCTCTGATTCTTGTTTTTCCGGATCTGTGGAGGCTGCTGTAGAAAAAATGTTCTGCATTAACCAGAGTAAGTGACGTGCTGTCATCTTAGCTGTGCACGCGCTCAGTTGTGTTGCAAAGCGCTACACACTTGTTTTAGCTACATTGAGCTTGCCGATACCGACACTTCTATACAAGTGTGACTCGACAGTTGCTGCCGAGCAAATGCTCATCAGCAACTGACGCTTGGCACCTCCCGAATTGAATGCGTGGCAAAGAAGTTTGTCACATCGCAACTTCTGCTCGAAAGAAAAGCGGAAATTTTCATAAAGTCTTAAATTGTTGGCCATGGCCCGGCAAATTCAGGCGATTGATTAATTTGTTCTATCCTATTTTTACTAAGAATTGTTTACAAATTTAAAATCACTCGTTAAGGTGCGCATTACGCATTATGCGCATTTCGGTCCGCAAATATTAAATATACAAACGATAGTAATTTTTGGGACGCTGAAGTGTCACCGATTACTACATTTAAGACTTTGATTGCGAGGTGGTCTCGCACGTTTCGCGTCAATCGGGTGAATAAGCATGAATTTAGTTGAAATGACTCGGGAAGCCAGCCACCGCTTCTTCTTGCCAGTTATTTTGAGAAAATGTTTGTTGACTGGTTTACGAAATTCCAAAGGAATCAACTCAGAACTAATAAGAGACTTCACTTCACTTTATTACCAGACCCCCGTAGGGGTATTGCATAACGGATGGGGTGTACAAAATAAACATTAGAAAAAGTGCAACATGGATTCACTGAGATAAATGAATGGTAACATTTTCTATGAAACTTGAGGGGCAGTTGATGGCAGCGATGTTGTAGGAAAGGTTTTTCGAGTCTTTGGCTGCTCGGAGAAAAAGTGACAGTGCGGGACTGTGGGCGGGCGACTTGGAGCAGATGACCGGTGCGGTGGGACCTGCGTGCTGGGGGTACAATGTAAGGTGCGATACGAAGCGGAGAGTGGAAGAACTTGTGAAAGAGAGAGAGGCTGGAAATGCGGCGACGACAAGAAAGAGTTAGCAAACATGATTCAGCTTTTAGGAACAATACACTGACATCGTACGAGTACGAAGCATGAATGAATCTGGTGGCGCGATTTTGAAGTGCTTCGAGTGCGTTGATAAGATATACTTGGTGTGGGTTCGAGATTGCGGATGCGTATTCAAGTTTGGGTCTGATAAGCGATTTATAGGCAAGTAATTTCACGTGTTGCGGTGCATGACGTAGGTGACGTTTTAAGAATCCCAGGAATCTGTTTCCAGAAGAAATGATGTTAGTAACATGCGTGCGTCATGATAGATCGTTACAGAGGGTGACACCAAGGTACTTATATGACTCAACTAGTTCAATGGGAACGTTAAGGATAGCATAGGGGAAGAATAGAGGGTTACGGCGAACGCTGGAAGGACATGACTTTACATTTGTTAAGGTTAAGGGGCATTAACCACCTGTTGCACCATCCTTGTACGTTGTTTAGGTCGTTCTGAAGGATACCTTGGTCGGAAATGTTAGTAACTGAGCGATAAATAACACAATCGTCGGCAAATATATGAATATGACAGGACACGTGCAGGGTTAAGTCGTTGATGTAAATTAGAAACAAAAGGGGACCGAGGACGGATCCTTGGGGGATGCCCGATATTACTGGGAGAAAATGAGAAGACTGGTTGTTAATGAGAACAGACTGGAAGCGGTTTTCAAGGAATTCTTGAATCCAGTTTAAGACGTTTATATTTAGGTTCAACTGTGCAAGTTTATATATTAAGCGCTTATGAGGTACTTTGTCAAATGCTTTTGCGAAGTCTAAAAAAATGGCGTCAGTTTGTATGTTATGGTCAAGATTAGTATGCAGATCATGAATGAATAGGGCCAGTTGGGTTTCACATGAGAAGTTCCTGCGAAATCCATGTTGCGAAGAATTGAAGAAATCGTTTCGAGTCCAAGAAATGTATGATTTGAGAGTAGATGACATGTTCCATGATTTTGCAGGGCAGCGCTTGTTAAAGAGATAGGGCGATAATTTAATGGGGAATCTTTGTTACCTGATTTGTAGATTGGAACGACCTTTCCTGCTTTCCAATCTTCCGGTACTGCGCATGAGGAGAGCGATTGCGTGAAGAGTAAAGCCAAATCTTGTGCAGATGCATGCCTAGTATTCTTTAGGAGTTTTGAATTTATATCATCTACACCAGCTGATGACGACAACTTGCAGTTCTCTATCACAGAAGAAATCCCATCGGTAAATGAACTTAACGGGGTACATTGCAGACCTGATATTAAAAAGTAGCGTAGGAACCGGCGCATTAGATTCTTTAGTAAAAACAGATGAGAAGGCAATATTAAAAATGTTGGCGCTTTCGGTGTCGGTAACTACGTCACCGGATTCATTAGTAAGACTAATAGTGTGCGTATGCTCGAGGGTTTATCTGTCTGCCAGAACTTCCTAGGGTTCTGAATTAGAATGTTGGGTAGGTCAACGTAAAACAAAAGTGTGCTTGGCGTTACGAATTGCAGCTAGATAAGCATCTTCAGCATTGTAGTATTTTTGCCATGCACTTGTGTTTCCCTTTAGCTTGGCGGAGCGGAAAAGACGTTTTTTCCTTATTTTCTAGTCTTTTGAGAGTTTTTGTAAACCATGGTTTCTGGCGATTCGCATGAAAAGTGATTTTTGGAATGAATGTTTCAGCCAGCGCGTTTAACTTGTTCTTGAAAATAGACCAGTTATCATGAATTAATCGATTGTGAAATGTCACTTCGAAACTTGGAAGAAAATTGATCAGCTCATTATCAATAGCATCATAATTTTCTTTATCGTAAAGACAAATTGTCTTCTTGTTTGTTTGGCATATTAACGGTGTAAACTCAAAAACAGCATGAATAACTTTGTGGTCGCTGATTTCTCGGAGGTAATCTATAGACAACAAACTATTTGGGATGACTGGTTAGTATCAAGTCTAAAATGTTAGCGGAATCACTTGCGACACGTGTTGGCTCTGATACAATCTGGGTGAAGGTAAGATTGAGACAAACCTCAATGAACTCATTTGTTTCTGCGCTGCTAACTATTAGAGGCATGGGGTTAGTCCAGTCAATATTCGGGAAGTTGAAGTCTCCAAAAAGAAGAATGTGCGCGTTGGGGTACTCTTCAACAAGTTCATTTAAGTTATTATTAAGTTTCCTGGAAAATATTGGATTATTATGTGGAGGTTTGTAACAAGCACCTAGAATAACTGCTTCAGGTGTTGCACTGCAGATAAGCCATAAAATTTCAAGGTCAGATGCAATGTTGACAACAAAACATGGAAATTCCTGACTGTCGGCAGCAAGAACACCTCCCCCTCTCGCACCTTTGCGGTCGTTGCGAAATAGTTGAAAATTCGGCAGATCGACCAATACTTCGGTGTCGGTGACGTCACTCGTCAACCACGTTTCGGTTAGAACCCAAAAATTGCTGCCGGATGATAACACGAGATTCGAGATATGATCGCGCTCCGGAAGAAAACTGCGTATGTTAGTGAAGATTGCTGAAATGTGCAGATTAGCTTGACGGGGTGGGTTCAGGACGTCTTATCGCTAGCCGCTTACGAGGCCAAGGCGATTGCAGTGCGATTTCTTTAACCGTTTGCGATGACTCGTCGAACATATAGCATTTTGGTCCGATGAAAAGGGTTTTGAAGCGTAAAGAGAACGGGACTGATTCGCTCTCGGCGAAGGCAAGAAGGTTTCTTCGAGCATTTCGAACAGGAAGAGAGAAGTCTTCGCCAATACTGTACGCAGTGTCTTTTAGCCTACAGCCGCTTAGAAAAAGATAGATCTCCTTGGTCTTAAAGTGGGTGAATTTCACAATTATTGGGCGGCAGCAATCAGGTGCGTGACGCTCGAGGCGGTGTGCACGTTTGATTTTCATTAGGATCCAAGGTCACATTTAATAGTTAAGAGCACAGGCCGATGATTTTTTTGTTCAGACTAGGCATACGTTTCGGGTGCAGCGGTGTCAGAGATACCATAAAAAATTGGGTTGTTTCGCCGCGAGCGAGTTCTCGGCGTCGTCTACACGAGTCTCGAGATCACCAGACCTGGCGACTTGTCTGGGCGGCTTTCAGCCTGTGTGGTTTTTGAACTCAGTTTGCAGGGTGGTAATATTTTTGGTAATGACACTCTAATTCGGCTATTCGATTTGTTCAAATCCGACATGGTTTTGTTTGTTGCTATTAGTTGATTTTTGAAGCCCTGCACTTCAGCAATCAGAGTATACTGACCAGCTCTTAGCGTTTGTAGTTCAGCGAGAAAATCCTCACAACTGTCGGGGCCTGGGTTGGTCTCAACGCCACCCGACAACAGCAGCAGGGAACAAATGACATCAACGCACTGGACACCAACGGCAATGCCACACGGCGGGCTCGGCGGCTGTACCAAAAAGTAGTTCCTGGATTTCTTTGAGCAAAAAGAGCATATGATTTACTAACCTGCATTGCGAAGGTAAAATAACTAGTGTCTGCATTGGAGCACAGCTACCGAAGCCCGCAGTGCGCCGCGAGAAGTCGTGGTTTCTTTATAGTTACTACGCCGGTAGGTGTCAGTGGCAATGAAGCTGTGCACGCTGAATCGAGGACCCAGTGCTCCAAGGGCGGCGCTGTTAAGCGCGATGGCATATTGGTTGAAGGCAGATCCCAAGAACCCTCGTCACGCATGTCGCGATTGTAGAGTGGCACACGTGTTGGGCAGTAAGCCCGAGGAGGCAGTCAGCAGGGTTGGTAGCAATACCTCGGAAATGATGGTAGCGAACACCTGCATTGCGAAGGTGAAAGGATTAGTGGTCTGCATTGGAGCACAGCCACCGAGCCCACAAGACCAGCACTCACGAAACACATTGGAAACAACAGGATACACGGAGTCACTTCCACTAAATTGTTTACTTCACACGCAAGAGGTTCTCGAATTTCGTTTTCCTATTTTGAATTGGATGAGACATTCCTTTCTTAGTTTTTCTTTTGTCCGAATTATAATAAAAAAAACACCCTGTGTCTGATGTTAGATGCTGTAGTGGGCTACAGCACTGGATTTTCTATTTTCATCATCCTTCTTTTTGTACTGGGGTAGAGAACAGCACACTACCATTCGAGCGCTTTGACACCTCAGTGCCAGAAGTGTCTTTAGACATGGCTATGCGTGCCAGGTGCGGTTTCAAACTTTGGTAAAATGTCCTACTACAAACACCACTTCACCAAATAAACAGAATGTGTGAAACAGGCTTTGCTGCACGCTACCCAAGCAGCGCATGAAGCGAGCTGAAGAGCCGAGGGATCCAAGATCTGCGCATTCTTTCCCAGTCTGTCCTACCCGTGACGTCACAATGATTATGATAGCTAGAGTAGTGCCCCTGTAGTTCGCATGCACCTCCAATATGCAGTTGCAAGTGAGTCATCTGACTGCCACCATGTCTCTGCTTGGGTAGCAAGCCCTGCTAAAGTTACGTTCACGCGCACACTGTGCATGCTCGGACGGATAGGGCACTAGTCAGGATGATATTCTTGCAAGTAACAGCTGACTGTGTTTGACACTTGGGATGACTTTTCTGTGCTACTGGTGTAAGCAAGTCTCTCTGCAGCTTAGCATGGACCGGCCTCTAAACAAGCTACCAACCATTGTTTGCATTGCAAGAGACGTTTTCTAAAATTTTTGCTGGCAACCATGTGGAGTTGTGTATAGGAATTTACCAAATGAAGGAGTGCAGGGAGACATGGGCTGGACATCTTTTGAGGCTAGTGAGGTAATCAGTAAGTTAAAATTTGAACAAGGGCTAGACACAATTGAAGATGCTCGATGGGTGAGAAAGGCATATAAGCATCTATACATGACAAGTCTGAACACCAAATAGACAAACCGAACCCGAAAACTGAAATTCAAATACCAACAGTCAAGTGCTGGTGCAGAGCAGACTACCTCTGTAAAAAAGGAAGTAAAAGAAGCCGAGTGAAAGATGTGGGATGAAAGAATGCAGGAAAATCAGTTTTAACTATGTATAGGGGACGAAAACAGGAAACAAGGAAGGAATATTGGTATGATAATTCACGGGGAGCTCGTTGTTATTCGAGGCTAGAACGGGAGTATTAAGGACTAGGACATATAGGACAAAGTATGAGGAAATTTATACGCACTGTGCCGTATGCCTTGGGGGAGGCGAGCCAATAGAGCATGTGGTGTTGAGGTGCACATGAGCTTGCTCCCGCCCTCCCAGAGGGAGTGACGGATTTAGCCGGAGCGCCAGGGTTTGCAGCCAAGAATGGATGAATGGATGATAAGTGCATTTTAATAACAAAGAGGAGATCGGAAGACTGGTGGAAATTATCTAGGGAGAATAGAATAACATACAACTAACTGAGCACAGCTGGGGACAGAGGCGGTACAGATTAAAATTGGGACTCCTTCTTGTGTGACTCCAGGCCAAAGTCTCCACCCTGTCTCCTAGTGGGCTCAGTGCTGGGCTAATGCCTACTAGGCTTGACCGGGGGAAGAATGGCGACTCCCTCACCAAGGGAAAGAGGCTGGGGGTGATGTTTTAAAGCGCAGCTCTTAGGGCGCCCGTTTCCGGCTTGAGCGGGCGTCGCCGTCGCCGTCGGCGTAACCGCGCGGTGCATTGTGAGGTAAATTTTCCCGAAGGAACCCGAGGTCCTCCCGAAGGACCTCGGGTTCCTTCGGGAGGACCTCGAGTTCCTTCGGGAGGACCTCGGGAGGACCTCGGGTTCCTTCGGGAGGACCTCGGGAAGGGAGGGGGGTCACGCGACCCCCTCCCCGAGGTCATGTGACCCCCACAAGGTCATGTGACCTCCCCCCCCCCCCGAGGTCATGTGACCCCCTCCCGAGTTCACGTGACCCCCCACGAGGTCATGTGACCCCCCTTTCCAAGGCCATGTGACCCCCCCCCCCCGAATGACCCCCCCTCAGTACCCTTCCCTACTCCTCCTCAAGAGCTGCGCTCTAATTCGGCGTTACAGGGAGTTGTATATGGCTTTTTAGTTTCTTTAGCCGATTGCCCAAAGGTCCTCTTGGTGATACCCCAACCGCCTGGTGATAGTTACAAAATTGCAGAGAGTAAGCAAATTGGTGAAGTAAAAAAAAATACTTTTGGTTCTGAATTTTTAGGCTCGGTGGTGTAAGCTACCATCCGTTTTAAAGGGTATAGCTGTTAGCATCCATCCATCCATCCATCCAGCTGGTTTGGCTATGTTAGAGAGTACAACAGGCGACATTGATAATGGGCAGCATTGCCGTGATTGGGTCAAGTGCTGGTAATACCACTGCCGATGATCTCCCGCCCAGCAGCTGTTTGGCTGTGATTACCAATTACTTCATGATAGACAATGTTACTGAGCACTCTACCGCCCTGAAGACAAACAACCATGAATTGTGGTGTAGCCACAAAGTCTTCACCGAAAGCTATATTGTCCCGAATGACAGAAGCAGAAGCGGCGAAAATCCTGTTTCAAACTGAAAGTGTAATGGGTGAGACTTGCCAAACTAAATAAAGAATGAGCGTCGAGACAGCAGAAAAGCGAGCGGCGATTTGGCGGCGTAACAGCAAGCGAGAGTGAGACTGACTCAACAAGGTCCCGCACAGCTCCTTATCTAGTATGAGTCGGCATCTCGAAAACTCAGCCCAGAAGGTTGGAGCATGGAGCGTTCGGGCAAGAATAAACAGGCACTTTCGAGAACAAGAAAGTAGCATGAAATGTTAAATGTTACATCCCGAGTAAGAACAAACATGAATCTTCTAGAAGTCTGTGACCGAGCGTTGCCTGCTTGACGCGCGGCATTATCCCTCCTTTAAAAGCGCATCATCCCGATGCAAGGCGAAAGGAAAACAAAATAGCTAATAAAAAAAAATTACGGTGAGATGAGATAAACATGCAGGTGTCACAGTCCTAACGCGCGTAGAACAGCTTGAGTCGAACGGCGTGGACCACTTTAGGTCTTGGTTGGCGGTGTCCTGATGGTCGGGTTCCGTCAGGGAGCACCTCATAGTTCATCAAGGCGGCAAATGATTTTCTAGGGTCCGAAGTGGCGTTTTAATAGTTTCTCGCTGAGGCTGTGGCTGCGAATGGGTGTCCACACCCACAACCTCGCCTCTGGATGGAACCTCACATCGCGACGACGAACGTTGTACCTGCCAGCGTCGACATGTTGTTGGTCCTTTATCCGAAGGTGGGCTGCCGTCATTGGTTGAAATATATACATTTCTTTGTGGGTAAATTGATGTTTCTGTGTTAGCAATTACCTTGCGTCACATACTCTACGGTAATTGTCTTTGCAGCTTGTATGTTGTGTGTGCAAATGTCACTCACTTCGTAATAAAAGTGTTCGTCCCCATCATTTTTAGGCCAATCGGTTATTTTTCCCGCACATCCAGATCTCTAGGAAAGCAAACGATGTGTACCGAGAAGGAGAGCTCTTGCTATAGTGGTCTCATGTTAGTCATTATTTATGAGCCTGGCAACATTGTCATTGCAGCACAATACTGGTGAAGTTAGGCGCACTTGCACTTACACAGCTTTTGAAGGTTTTGTCGTGGCAGCCAGATACACTTTTCGGAGCACGTTTTCAGTGATGTACAAAAACGTCTCCACGAACAGATGTATATCAAATGTAAGTAGTGTATTCTAAAGTCCTGCGCATATGTACGGTTTTTCCTGTGCTTTCCTTTCCTCTCAAAGTGGTAAGATTGTTGTCTTTAGCCTGATTACGCAAAACAAGGATATTTAACCTCATCTCCCATATTATTCTTCACGTCTGTGCGTGCAGAATAGCATTGCTGCAACAACGGAAAGGCACTTTCCAAATAGCTTGGGAATGGTGGCAGTGCGGTGTCTGCAAAACGTCTTCGACTGGTGTGTATAGCATCCCATCCCACCCATGCATCGAAAGCGGCCTTGAGGTGGCAACCAATGATGTCACACATACTACCGTATCGTGCCGTCAAACGTCGTGACCCTGGCCGTGTGGTCATGGGAGTTCCAGCAAAAGCGTGAGCGAATACGGGTGTTGCCGTCTTCTCGACGTCCAAACTCCTGGCTGCAGAAGCCTCCATAGACTGTCGAGCTGGAGAGCAACCTGCATCTGCTGCATCCACCTTCGTTGCTGCACCACTGCCAGGACCGAAATAAGCTACAGCGTGACACTTCTGTGACGTCGTCAGGCAAGAAATTGAGGAACCATGTTTGAAAGTACACCAGTTGGATACGTGTTTCAGGCACTATAGCGGCAGGAACGCCAGTGTTTAAAGCACTCTCGGCATATCGGTGGCGGCCGACGGCGGCCATTCGTGGCCTCCATGTGTGCTTCAAGACGCTGGTGGCAGGTGGCACAAAATTTGTGAAATGGTCTAGTGACAACTGTGTCTTGACTGTGTTTGCAGAAATATGAAGTTACGGCGCTCGCATCCAGTGGAGGGAACAGGGATGTGCTGGCCGGCTTCTATGCACCACCATCCGGCTCTGCCTGGTTTTGCCTTCGAGGGACACCAGGTGACTCTTTGAAAGTTTCCAGTTGTTTGTTGGGTGCTACTGCATTAATTCATGACTTCTTTTGTAACTCTTTATGAAAGACAGCAAATATGATTTTTCAGCACTAACCTTTTTAAGAAAAGCCACAATATTCAGGCTGAACCTCCTTCTATGGTGAAGTCCAAAGAAAATGTGAAGGTGGCAGAAAGCAAAACCTTGCTTTTCTAAAACAATAGTTTTGTTGTTGTTGTTTGGGGGGGGGGGAGGAGGAGGAGGAGGAGGAGGAGGAGAGAGAAGAGAAGCATTGTGAACTAGGCAAGAAAACTTCATTGATTGACAATGCAATCAGAGAAATTGTGAAAGAGCAAAGTTCTCGCATAGCAAAGACCAAGTTTTGCAGGACCTACAGTGAACAGTTATTTTTCATATGCACTCTAGTTCTATAGTTGGTTTCATGTAAAATAACTTAACAGTATTTGCGACTTCCACTGTCTATAGGTGGCACCACTCGTTTTTCAAAGTGCCGGTACAGTGAGGGTCGGAGATTGCATGCTGGTACTATACCAGTTGCCAAGCCTGTCTGGTGTGCTGGCTTCACTGAGCGACAGAAATTATTCCTGCTTATAGTCGAATCTCGTTAATTCAAACTCGAGGGGACCAAAAATTTGTTTGAATAAACAAAGTTTGAATTGCCAGAGTTTCTTCCCATAGAGACGCATACGATGGGACCTGCATGTAAGTTTGAATTATCAAGTTTGAGTTGAGGTTCAACTGTACAAGGAAGCTGGGGTGCTTAAGTGCAGGTCACCTCTTTTTCCTGAGAACAAAAGGGTGTTTAGCGTAATATTTACACCAGGAGGCATGTTCTAATTCAGGAACGAAACCGAAATTAACTTCTATTTTGGAGTAAATTTCTCGATATAGACGTTAATTTCGGTTTCACTCCTAACTCAAGATGTGTCTCGCAGCGTAATTATTGAGCTAAAAAAATTGTTTTGCGGCAAATTTATTCTGCAACATATTGCACTATTCAGGCACTTCAAAATATTTTGTTGACAGTTGAGTGTCCCGTTAATACACCTTAGAGGCAACATAGAATATTGTATCTGTTGAAAATAATCAGCTCTGGTGTTAATACCTTTTTGTGTGTTCTTGGCTGCTTTTTTTACTCGGGTAATTGTCATGTGAAATTAATAAAATGCGGGCCCTTTAATGGGTTTTTGGGCATTTAGATGAATAATTGCTTTAGCATTATTCCCAGCACCAAAAATAACAAAATCAGTCAAAATTTTGCAAAATATCGCTACACGGTGATGAGTTTAGAATAGTTTCACAAAACCCATAAATGTTTTGGAATTTGTGTGTTTTAAGGTATTCAGCCCAAAAAGTTGGATGGGTGATCTCTCGGGGGCGGGCATTCATATCGGGAATTTGCTAAACACCCAGATCGTGAATCACCTGAATGCGAGTGATGACGCATGTCATATTTCCGAGGAAAGAACCTAACTTTCGTAGACACATTCAGAAGGAGGCCATTTTAAGATCATTACCCCGAAATGGAATGGTGGTATGTATCATTATTTTCCAATGTATAAACCACTTTTTTTTTTTTTTTATTGTGCGTTATGTAACAATGTGACTTATATGTTTTTTTTTTTTCAGTATGAATTTTATTTGTGCGAATTTTCGCAGGGGTTATATCTCTTGTTTGATTCATTGATGAGAAGTCAAAATACATGTATGCAGGTTACCAGAGCAGTTTTGCCGTGCCGACCATAAAAAAATAAATAAGTCAAATTTTGGAGGTTTTGTGTGCCAAACCAACTAAGGGCATGTGGCACGCCCCAGCGGAGGACCGAGGAATAGTTAGGACTGCCTCGGTATTCTTTGACAAGCAATTGAAATCTCAATCGCACGGCGGCTTTCCTGCAATGAGCCTCCGTCAGATTGCGGGCATCTCGGTCAGGATTCGAATTCACCACCTGGGAATCCGTAGGCTTTGCCTCATACATAGACTTATACAGAAGAGTGATTTATGTACCGCCTTTTTTGTGCAAACACCCCTTTATAGGGGGGTTTGTGCGCTTACAGTGAAGTTCAAGGGAAATTTCACTTGCAGTGAAATACCACTTGAACAAACTTCAAGGGACCTTAAAGGGTCTCTAGAGTGAATCCTGAGATTGTCTCTTTTTTGGCAATAACTTAATCTACGGGCTCTAAGCATCCTGAAAGGCCCGAAATTTCACTCGTGGGCGGCCGATTTCTCTATTAAAATCTAATTAAAGATTGTGACACGTCCCTCTTTCTGCGCCTCAGAGCGGACACCAGGGGCGCGTCAAAAGGCGTTGTCAAACAATAATTCTTTATTCTTTATTCAAATGTAAACTAAAAAAAAATAAAAAATTTCTTTTATTTATATGTTACAATACGAATTCTTCGATTTGCGAGCGAAACCGAAACTGTACTTCTGTGGGATGAGGATGATAGCATTTGTACCCATCTATACTTCGTTCACTCTTAATAAGCTGAGACTAGAAGCTCTGCCTTCAGCGCGATTTTTCTGCCCTTGCTAACGCAAGTGTGAATGCGCAGGGACGCGCAACCAAAGCGCTGCGGAAGCCAGCGAGCTGGTGCTGAAGGTGGAGCTTCTAGTCTCAGCTTGAGTGATGAACGGAGTACAGTGTACACTCTGAGGTCCAGCAAGCTCAGTGTGCACACTAAATGGGGACAAATGCTATCATCATCATTCCACAGAGGTACAATTTCGTTTTCACCCGCAAATGAAAAAATTTGTATTGTAACGTAATTATTAAGCAGAAATTTTTTTTTTTACAAACATTTATTTTTTGAACATGCCTTTCTTAATTAGGAAGAAAAATTTTTTATTTTTTTATTAGGTAAGTGGGTTTGTAAGTGCCCTTTTAAGAAGAAGCAAGTAAAAGTTTACTCAGCTGAATGCGTTGGACACCATGGGATTTCGCTTGGGAACAACCTTTCGGTTTCTCCGAAAGAAATAAACTTCAATGCTAATGATTTAAATTTTATAAAAGTTTGTTCATCCGAGTAGTTTTAGTTTGTTCAAGTGGTATTTCACCCTATAGACCGGAAAATACGGTACACCTTGCCGAGGATTGCAGTAGTGCGCCTCTCAACGTAAAACCTCGATACCGATTCTGCCCACGCTGCCGTTGTCTTGGTGCTGACCCTGTCGGCTCGTTTCTCCAAGGTGCCGGGTGGTGCAGGCTGGAGACGTGTCCCACGGGAGGCGACGAGGAGTCCAGGGTCCTCGTCGACAAGGTGTCGCTTGGCGGCGCTCCCCGGTGGCCTTTGGCGGCCCCTCGTGCGGTCTGTACGCCGCCATCCACAAGGCCAGGCTGTTTGTCGGGGACTGCACGGCACTGGCGTCTCCGCTCAAAAAGTGAGTGCCGCGCAGTTGCTCTCGCCCTATCGGCTACCGGTCCCCGGCCAAAACGGGGCACTGCATGGCCAGGGACAAAAAAGAAACTGACGTGCACGAGTGCACTTTGTTGCTTCGGAAGGCACGACTGGGAAGTAAAAAAGTATAATTTGTCGAGTTCAGACATCGGGAAGTTGCCATTCCTGCGAGGTGGGGCGACGGCGACGCTGGCTTATGCTGTAGACGAATAACTTAGCTATACTCTGTTGCCAGTTAAGAAAAGTGGGACGACCTCTTCCTGCAAAACCCTTCACTCTTCCCACTTTAGTGGAGCGAACGCCAAAGAAGACGCAAGTCCGCTCGCCTTTTCTCCGGCGTTCGCTCTGCTAGGGCGGGAAGAGTTGAGGGCTTTGTGGAGAAGCTTGTCCAGCTTTTCTTAACCTGCAGTGGAGTATAGTGGGCGGAATCCTTAACATGCATCGTGCAGTAGTGATACTCGAACGCACGCCATTTCAGTGCTCATCAAGATCGAAACAGTTGGGTGCAGTTGGAATGAAGGATTCCAGCGTTCTGCCATGTGAGCTTTTGCTACATCACAGTGTCGTGTTTGAGGTAAAGGATTATAAAATATATCCGGAGTCTTGTCACAGAAAATTTGTAGACCGCAGATAGGCAAAATGAGAGGTAAAATGTACACATAAAACAGTTTCTGGCTCGTCGTTTATCAGCAGCAAACAAAAGTTTGGAAGTCTGAAAGTTACGAAAAACTCATATTCCTACGAATGGCCTTTTCTTTTTTCTGGAGTGCGCCGATCCCATTTTTTTTTGTTCTAAAGGAGTCTCTTCTGGGAGGTCTCATGGAGCCGTCGCTAGTCTTGCGGAGTGAAGTTTGATTACGCTCACCGTGCCAACGTTCTTCGTACACATCAATGTGCCACTCACCAACAAGTGTGCTTTACCCCCCCCCCCCCCCTGTGTGCACACACTGCATGCACGCACGAGCCAGCTTAGCGACAGATGAAACCTCTGTGCGTGCGCCGTACTGGGAACAGCACCTTTGCTGACTGTCTCAGTAAGCCCTCACTGAAGTCTGGCAGATGGGTCCCGGATGAAAGAATGTGCATGTAATTTTGTTTCTTTTCTAGGGTTATACATGTAACAAGTTGTTGACAAGTATCTAGAAAACATTCCTTGGTAATGGTGCAAAACAGGGTGTTTAGAAATTTATCAGAAACAATGTAAATGCTACCCAATTTCAGTTTAAAAATGTCAATACCTGCTGCGCTGAGGTCAACAGACAAGTGTCGTATGAGGGTCATGGGACTAATTGGGACGATCTAATTAACAAAGAAATCCGGAGAAACTCGCATAAGTCGTCTCTAAACGTGAACATAAATAGCTGACGCGAGATCGGGGCGCACTGGAAGTAGCAATGACCTTGCCGACGCAGCGCTGACTTCAGTGCTAAGTTACATTCAAGTCAGCGCTGCATTGGCACTGCTCATAGTGTTGTTTTTTAATGTTGCGATATATGTGGGAACCGACCTTCAGAGGAGCTCTGAAGCAGTTGCGGCACAAAGAGGACGATGTGGGGCTTTGGGGTAGCTGGCGAAAGATCGGTGGGGAAACGGCATAAACGGTTTGTGGTTGCCTGTCTGCACTTTCAGGTTCTGGTCAAAAGGGAAACAGCATGGGGTCCACTTCACCTGTGTCACCTGCCATCCCACCACGAGGACACTGGCAACGGGAGACAGCCTGGGCTGCATCACAATCTGGTATGCCGCCACCGTGCGCTCCTTGCACCTTGATGCGCACCTGTCTGTCCACCTTGCATGTGCAGACTTGTGCCGCAAGTGTTCCGAAGAAGGCTCCAGGCATTCGAATTTTCTATCTGAGTAAATTCTGTTTTTTTTTAGTTGCTTTTGTGTCAGAAGTTTAGCGTCTATCAGAGCTCACTTTCATTGGAATACAGTCAACTCTCATTAATTCAAACTCTCTTAATTCAAACTTGCGGATAATTCAAACTAACATGAAGGTCCCATGCTATGCGTCTCTATGGAAGGAAACTCCCGGTAATTCAAACTTTGCTTTATTCAAACAAATTTTCGGTCCTCCTCGAGTTTGAATTGACGAGATTCGACTATATTTCCATTTCCTGAAATTCGGCACTTATGAGATTTTAATTTTTCGTAATATTCCGAATTCTCCACACTTGCGGATGAAGAAAATGAGGTCACGAATGAGTCAAAGGAACGAGGCCATTTTTCTTACATGTAGCATTTGCACAAATTTTGCAGGATTATGGCTGGTATAAAAGCACTAACTCCTGCGTGTAAGATACTATTACTGCTTCCTCCACCTTGTAAGATATATCTTGCAGCGAGCAATTACCCTAGCCACTGTTCCTGTTTTGAGTTTAGACTAGTGTGGTCTAAACTCATAACGGAACAGTGTTCCAGTTCTCAGTTTACCAGAACTGGAAAGCTGGAACTGGAACTGGATTAAAGTATATGGAACTGTGTTCCATATCATACTTTTATTAGATTTATTTATGTTTGAGAAATACACTAACATACTGCAGCTCTTGTCTCGAACGAACATTGACGACAAACCCTCATTCGTTCATGTTAGAGGTTAGAAAGGAGACGAGGCTAGCTTCTCAGGACAGCTGACCTGCTGGTCGGTTAAAATTAATGTAAAGTGTCGTCTTTTAATTTTTTTTGTGCTTTTGAATTTTGAGTTTTTGTATAAATCAGAATGAACGAAAATATTACTGACAAGTTTTTTCCTGTTGCTTTGCATTTACCTGTAAACGGGAGCCCTAAGCAGACCTTTTTGTCATGCAAAGAAATGTACATCATGCTGACAGTTATTTCTGCCATCCCTGCGAAAGGGGTGGGCCTTTCAAAAGGACATATGCCGTCCAAAGGGAGGACGAGAATAATCGTGCCACCAAAAAGAAGGTTATGAATTACTTCTTGCGTGATAAAGAAGGCCACTTTGTTCACATCGCGATGGTCCTCTCCGCTTTCCCAATTGGGCGTTTGTTGAATAATTCTTTAGGGGTGCCGTCTTCTGAACAGGCAGTCTTAGAAAATTGTCTCTGCGCTCCGATAACGGCACGATGCAGGTGCAAGGGCACTGGCGAAATGTCGAGCATAGCTTCCCCTATAAATGCTCAGTCTATGATCGGCACTCCTTTAGTCCACTTCCTAGATCTTGTCCCTGTCTTTTTGATGCTATTGCAGTTCTTATTCGAAGCGACTAATCTTGTTTTTTTCCATTGTGCAGGCAGGGCCTAGAGGAGGGTGCCCCGGCCAGATCCGTGTACCACTGGCACACCCTTCCCGTTGCAGATCTCGTCTTCTCCTCCACAGGTGGGTGCGATTGCTTCTTCGGCTTGCAGACTTTTCGCCGCGTGCAATGTCCGGTTAGCTGTACGCGGCTTGCAGTAGGACAATGGCCAAAGGGCGACATCCATTGAGAGCGTTGCCACTGCTTGGTTGCAGCTACACTAGAATCTCGTTAATTCAAACTCACGGATTATTCAAACTAACATGCACGTCCCGTCCCATGTGTTTCTAGGAAGGAAACTCCCAGCAATTTAAACTTTGCATTATGCAAACAAAGTTTTGGTCCCCCTTGGGTTCAAATTAATGAGATTCCACTGTACTAGTACCTCCTAAACCACTCACTCAGAGATTGTCGTGTAAACTCTAGAATGGCTTGGAGTAGAACCGGGTCCGATCTGTGCTGGTAGTAACGTTGCGGACACTTATACTCCGTTTCACGTTACAACGTACCGCAACGGACGCTACAAGCCGCATAGCCGATCCGACATGTGACGTGGGCCACGAGACTTCACGCTTGGTGCATTGCTTCAAGCCGGAAGCTCGCGCGACACACTCCGAGCTATGGATTGGCTCCGGTGGCTCGTAACATCCATCACAGTACTTCGTAAGGTAAAGTGGAGCACAGAGAGAAATTCCTGCAGTGACGTCGGAAGAGACGATTCTCTAGTGGCTTGATGTTCGCAATATACTATGTATTTTAAATGAGCGTGTTTCAATAGAAGGGGAGATACTACCCAGAAAAAAGTATTTCAGAAAAAAAAGTTGATCTAGAGAGTATTCCTAAAAAGTTGTTTTGTTTTCACTGCATAGGTATTTTTTTATAAATTATTTTCGGTCCACTGATGCTAAAGAAAAGATAGTGGTTAGAGCACTTCAAGACGTTTTTCTCTGTACACTTTTCGGCATAAATTTCACTTCAAGAAAACTATTGTTTTGTAACGGGTCAAAAGGAAAGGCTCACTCATTGTTTTTCATAACTGGAATTTAATGTGCAATGCAACTGTGCCATTTTTTTTTACTTTGTGGATGTTTTGTTTATAAAAGATGTCAAGATTTTGTCAACAACGTAGAAAGGCCAAAATGTTTTGATTTTTGAGCGCAATGTTAGCCTAATATAAATTACTTTTTGGAACTCTTTTTCACAGTTGCACTCTCTAGGCATTCTGCTGCATATCTAATGAAGAAAAATATTCGATAGTATTACATTAGTTTTAAAGATAGCTCTCCTAAACAATGTCAGTGTGTTCCTGATGGAAACAATTATAATTTCTTTCACAATTCATGTACACAGTTGAAACTTTGCACTGCATTCTGCCTTGCAACTGCCAGTATATGCTGTTGATCCTTTTGGGTAGTGTCCTCCCTTAATAAAAAATGCATTTAGTTGACATTGAAATTGAAAAATAGTCAAACTGTGTACTGGCAATGAGAACTTTCCTTCTTCAAACTCTGGGTGGGAAAGGGGGTTTAGTACTCTCTCTTGGGGGAAGCATGTGGACACTCTCTTTGCCTTGGGTTTCACTAGTAGACCAGTTGAACAGTGTCAGTTGATGCCCAATGGTTGTGGAGAGCCCCATAGGACTTCGTCCACTTTTATGACCTTTCTTTCTGCAATGACTGAGGAATATGAAAAGAAGCGCGTACAGGCTTCTTGTCGAGTTAAGTGTAGAAACATACGAGGATATACT
Source organism: Ixodes ricinus (assembly GCA_037355805.1). NCBI lineage: Eukaryota > Metazoa > Arthropoda > Arachnida > Ixodida > Ixodidae > Ixodes > Ixodes ricinus. The sequence goes on from JAZHYW010052350.1 coordinate 68,836, forward strand.
ACTATTTTGATAAAATTAATGCTCAAGATTGCTCCTATGATCTTCCTGCATCATTGTTGACTTGTCTTTGTCCAGCTTTTTAAACGTGTTTGAACTACAGGAACCCGCTTTATTGGGAAAGTGGACTATTGCCAAGGTAATTTGGCCTCTCGGGGAACCCAGCTTTGGGACCCGTGTTCCAGCCAACGGTCGGAATGCTCATGCTGACTTTCTGCTGCTGGCAGGGGGTGGAGTGGAGCACATTGTAAGAACCAATATGGGTGGTCCCGAGGAAAAGAATGAGAAAGAGAGCGACAGAGAACTGGAAAAAGAAAAGTAGGCGAAAGGTTTTGTGCATTTCTGTTGCCACAATGTAGTCGACTCGAGTTCCTTTTTTCCAACACACAACGCCGGTTCTTAATCGCAAAATTATATTTCGCCTCCGCTTTGCGTGCATTGAGGTGATCGTCAGCAATCTGGACCCACCGGGACCACTGGCGTCTGCCTGTATACTTGGCTGTTTTGAGATGGCCGAAACGCAAGGTAAGATGGCGGACCTCTTCCCCAGGCTCATCGCTTGCACTTTCCATCTGCAGGCGGCTTCCTGCTAAGTGGGGGCGGCGAGTGCGTCCTGGTAAAGTGGGGCCTGGCCTCGGGGGACAAGCAGTTCCTGCCCCGCATGGGGATGCCCCTCTGCCGCCTGACCGCCTCCCCCGACTCTGCCCACATACTCACGGCCCACGAGGACAACTGTGAGTGAGCGCCCGTCGGTAGAAGGCCCTTGGACGGGCTCGCATCCGATTGCTGGCTTTTCATTCTTGAGGAACATTTATTTTACTCGATTGACAGCCGACGTCATATGGTTGAGTTGGTGACGTCATACAGTTTAGTTGGTGACGTCGTACAGTCTTTGTGCTATTTGTGTTCAGTGACGTTGAACACAAATAGCACAAAGAACAGACAAGGACACGAAAGACGGGAATAGCACTCACTTAAAACTGTTGTTTTAATGCCATTACAAGAGAGTAGTTATAATTGAAGGACGAAAGCAAAAGAAAGAAATGGAAGGAATAGTTGACATCAAAGCCTTTGTGCTACTGTTTGTGTTCATCATGCTTTATCGACTAGCCCACTGTAAAATTATAGGGAATTGTTGGCCATATAGTTGTGCATCAGTGAATGGCTCAGAACCGCTGAAATAGCGCCTGAACTAAGAACAGATGTTTCACTTCTTAGCGGGGCGGTTGAGGAAATTTGGGAGTTTTGGGAACCCCGAGTGTACTCCGGGGTACATTTGGGTTCCCAGGAACCGGGTTTGAGAACCCGCGGTTTAGACGATGTGAGAGAGAAACTAAATGTACAAAGCATTCATTTTTCGTGTACAGTGTATGCCACAGTTAAGAGGGGGCACTAGCTCAAGATTGCAGTTCGTTGGGAGAGGGTGTGAGCAATGGAGCGCAGCCGTTGGTCTGTCGTCGTAGCATGTGAAACCGACGGTGAAGCGTCACGCAGTGATGGAAGGGGTAGGTGGTGTGCTGACAATCCCCCTCCCCCTCTTCCTTTCCACTGCGCAGTAGAGTAGGAACTGTATACTATAGTAGAGTAATCAGTAGGTGTCAAGGCTTTTTGAAGTGCTGCTCGTTAAAATGTTCATAAGAATGCTATTGCTCCTTCTACGCATTTGACGGGATGTATTAAGCCAGGCGATTTTTGTTTAGGCTGTCATGTTTCCTGATCACACCCCAAATAAGTTGTAGGCTTAAGGGGTGATCCTGTTCTTGAACATTTTTCTATAATTTCTGATCTAATTTATATTAAATTTTGGAAGTGATTATTTCAATGTCTAAAGTTCAAAATATTTTTATATATTATTTTAATGTCCTTGACGCCACTTCCTGAAGATGTGAAAATATTTTCAAAATCATTTTGATGACCCCCGTCAAAATATTTGTTTCTCCTTATTTTGCCATCTTAAACTTAGAACTTTGAAGCTTCAAAGTTTGAACTGGAAAGTGATAGAAAGTGGTGGTCAAACAAATATCTTGCTTGCAGGCGGCTATCCGGCAGCACGTAAAGTTTGCTTGGTTGTGCCCAACATTACAGAGCGCGGCACCGTTACTTTTTATGATTTATTTATTGTGTTTTATATAAACAACGGGGCTGAATGTCATGTCATAAAATTTACAGTTGATTGCAAAATGTGTATATCTCGTACAACCGCGCCAGAACCTTTGTTCGTTTGCACGGTCAAGAAACATACAGGAGGCAGTGTTTCCATTCACAACCTTTTATTTAACATTCCGATAGTTCCGTAGTTAACCCGCTCATTACACACAAACCAAGAAGAAAATTTAAACTAAACAAGGAACTCACAAAATATGGTTAAAAACAGGGTGGTAGTCTAATGCAATGCGAGACTGCAGCCATACGAAAATGCGCTCGCACGATATAAAGGCACAAGCGTGCCAAAGTTCTCAGTGTTACTTACGTAGTGTATGCACTTGTGTTTGTTAGTGCAGGCAAGACAGAGGGATATCCAGCTCGCCTTTGTTGTAGATTCAAATTTTAAGTGAGATGCATGCTGAAATGACGTGCAAGCTCAGAACATCGCCGCCGGGCGTGTTACGTCTGAAAGAATCAACTGTCGAGCCAGTCCCACACACATGCCGAATAAGACATTTCCACTGCCAACTATACCTGTTTTTACCTCAAGATCCGTAGGAAAACAAGTCTGGCTCTTATGGAGCACTGCTAATTTTCCCTTTTATGTGTATAATTAAGATATACCGTATTTACTCGCATAATGAACGCACTTTTTTTCCCGAAAAATCGATGCAAAGTTGGGGGGTGCGTTCATTACGCGGGGTAAGATTTTTGCGTCCGTATTTACTCGCATAATGAACGGCCCTTTTATCCCGAAACATCGACGTAACTTCTTATCCCTTGCGCGCGGCGCGCGACTCGAAAACCAAACTACGATGCGCAAAAAAAAAGCTCCTCTCCATGTTTTCTTTCTTGCGCATTTCTTTCTTTCCGGTCCGCTTTGCTTTCTTATTTCCTTGCGCGCAACCTCAAAACCAAACTGCGCTGTGCAAAAAAAAAAAAAAAGCTTTTTTTATGGTTCTTTTTTTCTCTTGGTTCCGTGGACTTTATTTTTGCCGCCTTTCGCAAGCTGTTTTGTTTTTGCTTTGCTTAGCCGGGAGCTTTTCTTTCTTATCTCCTTGCGCGCGCGCGCGACGCGCAACCCCGTAACTAAACTGCTCTGCGCAAAAAGAAGAAAAAAGAAAGCTCCTTTTTATGTTTTTTTCTTTTCTTTTGGTTCCGTGTTTTTTTTTTTTGCCGCCTTTCGCAAGCTGTTTTTGCTTCGCATAGGCGAGGACTTCTTCGCTTCTTTTTGTTATCTCCTTCCGCAAAGCGCGTAACCCAAAGTCCAAACTGCGCTGTGCAAGAAAAAAAAAAAAGCTCCTCTCCATGTTTTTTTTCTTGCTTCCGCTGGATTTTTTTATTTTTTAACGCCTTTTGCAAGGTGTTTTGTTCGCCCACGCTGCCCATGCATTCGCGACCTCACTGCACCAGGACAAAAAGTGTATTCATTTCCGCGCATGGGGGAGGAGGTCAAAATTTTGAGGTCCGAGTTGGGGGTGCGTTTATTACGTGAGGAAAAAAAGTCGAAATTTTGAGAGCACGACTTGGGGGTACGTTCCATTACGCGAGTGCGTTCATTGTGCGAGTAAATACGGTATGTAGGTGAATTTTAGATTAGATATGTTATCTTAACAAGATGTACACGTTCCAAACACCAAAAGCGTAAGCTTTTTCCTTCGACAACAGAATCTCGTAAGAGCTACGGGCCGCATATGAACAATGCGCAAAACTTGCCTTTTTCTTGAGGTGAAAATGGGTATAGGACCGAAACTTCTTAAGCAAGCAACATATGACTCCGTCAATGTGCCAACAGAGCACCGACAACACCATCAGAAACTAAACAGAACGGAACTATGAAATGGCTACCACTGCGATGGCTGCGTTGAGGGGGACGTCAAAATAAGAAAGCCGCTATTTTAATGTTTTGTAGAAGTGACGGCGTCAAAATAATATTTTAAGTATATTGATGGTGGACGTTGAAATAATCACTGCCTTAAACTTTCACCTCTACTCTTAAAGGGGCAATGAAGTGCTTTTTGAAATTCTCGTTTTATTGTCATAACTCAATCTACGAGCTCTAATCATCCTAAGAAACCTGAAATTACATTCATGCACGGCCGAGTTGTATATTTAAAAAAGTGATCAAAGTTCCCGACACTTACCGTCGGCGCAGAACGACAGATGGCACTACCGAACCTTACTGAATATGGTCGAACGACGGACGGCGCCTGTCAGCCACCCTAGAGCGGTGGGTTCCCGCGTGGACGAGTGGGACTGGTCGGCCACTTGTCGAAGCGGGAAACCATCGTTCGCAAGTGGCTGACACGCGCTGTCTGTCGTTCAACCATATTCAGCAAGGTTTGGTAGCGCCATCTGTCGCTCTGCACTGACGTTGGGTGACAGGAACTTTGATTCCCTTTTGAATACAAATTGGCTCAAAGTATGTCAGCCCGTTCTACAAACAGCAGAGGATGCAACAAGACCGTTTAGTTTCAGCATCATTGTAGAAAAAGTTATCACGGGTTTTAATGTTTTGTTGATGTTTAGAAATGACTCATCTTTGCCAATTAGAAAATTTTGTAGTTAACATTTTTTAGAAATAGTAGTCTTGTTGCACTCTCTGATTTATAAGTATTAAACCCTGAAAAACCATTCAGGTCCAAGTTCAAGACTTAAAGATAACCGTGGGCAACACTTTGTGTTGTGAGGAAAAATTAATTTTGAGAAAACAGAAAAAGTTTTTCAAAACATGCTTATGAACAGCCTGTATATGAAATAAACTGTACTACAGGTTTTACTTGAGCTAGTTGGTACATAATTGAATAGGAAGCAAGTTGATAGTCATCGGTGTGTATTTCTTTTCCTCTCATGGTTTTTCTGATTTGTACTTGTTCAGCTGACCCTATTCAATTCAATGTATATGAAACTTTGAGTTGATGTAACTAATATATATGTGCACTTCCTGAGTGTAGTACTTACAATGCATGTTGTTTGCAACTTAATAATCAAGAAAAAAAATGTTTTAAAAACTTTTTTGTTATTTTTCTGTTTCAAGACTAGGGTCTCCCCTTAACTCCACTCTTCATTGTCCAGGTCCCAACTGTCGCCCCCGCGCACGTCCCACAAATTGACACTCTCACACCCCACTCCCTTCCTGGTTCCTTTTCCCCCGTTTCCCTATCCTTATTCTCCCTGGAGTGTTCCCTACCCCTCTGTCATGCCATCATGCTCCCTCCACCCACACAAGGCAAAACTTTCCTATATATTGGCTCACCGTTTGGCGGAAGAGTTAAGACAGGAGTAGAATGCGGCGAATCCGGAGTGCTGACATTGGTGGTCCCAGGAGAAAGAGAGCAGCAGAAAAGCGGAAGAAGAAAGCAGATGATAAATTAAGCGGGTTCGTTTTGTTGCAACGAGTTGGAAGTTGCTGGAGTGCTCCTCAACAGTGGCGTACCAACTTGCTTTGAGGGAGGGGGGGGCAGACCAGACCCCCCCCCCAAGCCAGGGGGCGGTGCCCTTGGTATTCCTTGGGCGCCGCCGACCAGTGTTTGCCCTGCCCAGTGGCGGCTGTTTCAGGAGAAGGGGGGGCACATGCCTTTCCCCCACTCTGAGAGCTGGGGGGCAAGCGCCCCTTGCCCCCCAGTTGGTACACCCATGCTCCTCAACATCATGTATTTTTTACAATGTGCGATGCCGGTGTTTTTGTGCAAAGTAAGCTAGAAAAAATTAGGTGCAGACCTTACAGGTGATGTTTTGCCGCTTCTTCGTGCATACGTATTAAGGCGTTGCCAGCAAAATGGGTCCGTCAGGACCACCCACTGAGACCACGAACGCCTGCATTTATGCCTTGCCATTTCGAAGTGGCTGGAATGCACGGGACCTTCTCCTCCAGATCGTTGTATTAAACTTTGTGCCGCACGGGGCGTTTTCAAGATGGCATACGGTAAAACGGAGGTGTGCTGCCCCTGTTGCAGGCCTGCAGCTGCTGAGCTCCCAGCTGCGGGTGGAGCGTGTGGTCCAGGGGCTGGCCCGGAGCCCTTGCAGAGCGAGGCCCTGCCCGTTCCTCCTTCACGACCCCCGGTGGGACTCCCTGGTGCTCGGGGGACGCCCGGGGCACCTCCAGTTTTACCAGCTACAGCACGACAAGCAGCTCTTCAGCGTCAGTGCAATCCCCCTCTCACCTTCCCAACGCTCCCTTCAACCCCTTCCTCAGTCGGGCAAAAGGCCGCAGCCATAAGCTATGCGAAGCACAAGGTTGCCTGCTTCGCTCCGATTGAAAGGATAGTGGGTAAACCTCGAAGCAGCCAGCATCGAGGTCTACCCACATCCTTCCAGTCTGAGCCAATCGGAGCTCGGACGTCACCGCAATGGACCTTTTCCACATACAGACGGCACCAGGTGGTGGCTGCACGAACTAAAATCGAGGAAGTGACCTACCTGCGCTACCAATCGATAATGGGAGCTACGCTACCAGTTTCTTCATTCTCTGAGCTGCGGCGCTGCCAGCGCGACGCACTTGGCGTCCACCCAAACGTCGTGTTTTCCTTTCCGTCCACTTTCTTTTTTTGTGTAACACAATTATATATATGCTGCAATTACGTGTTCTACTCGCTGATCCACAGCCTCCTTCCGAATTTCCTCGATTTTTCGTGCCGACTTCCGCCGCTTGGCATCGGGCGCTCGCGCGTGCGCAGAACGCTTCTTGGAAAAGGTCCATTCCTGCTCAAGAAGCAGATGAACCTGCGCTCCGCATAGTCTTCCGACAAAGATCTTGCCGTAACACGTTTCTGGATGGTTCAATACCATTTCGAAAGTTGCGCCATCTAGTAGCAGCTGCACCAGTTAGCCGAGTCCGCCATTGCTTGGGCACGTAATCTGAGCATGTATTTGACTCGAGGGCTGCTTCAGGACTTCGGCATGAGCTTGGCTCGGCCCGTATCAAAATCAGTCGCGACTCTGATGAACCACGTGCTTTGTGGCCGAGAAACAGCGATCACCAATGTTGCTTGATAGGTTTTGACGAGTCTGTTTAATTGGATTTGTTTTATTATCAGTAAGGCATACGCATGTTACTGAAAAAGCTGAGATGGACCCATAGCCCGTCGGCTAGTTTGGGTTGATTAAAAAATTCCGAGGACACCTAAGCACTTCTTAGAGTTGTGAATGCAAAAGCATTCTCAGTGCCAAGAGGAGCAGAAGCGGCCGCAGCGCCGGCAGGGAGTGCAGCGATGCGCCGCGGCAGGCCGCCCTGGCTCGCTGGTGACTGCTGCACCGCTGGGTGAGGCAGCGGCGGGAGTGTGAAGCTCAATGCGGTGCCGGGAAGTGCGAAGCTTGGCGCGGTGCATGGCTGAAATCACGTTTCCTCTCATCGTCATCATCGCCCTAGCTGCGGGTACTGGTTGACGATGTCAGACCTCAAAGCGTAACGATAGGCCTAACGTTAGGCCGTAATAATCAGGCCAGCGCATATCTGCATCCCCCCATCCTATGCACCGCCAGCAGTTCGACTGGTTCCTTAGCAACGATGACGCCATTGCTATAGAGCCACACGACGCGTCGCAGCCAATGAGAATTTAGGTGCCGTTTTGCCCAGCCAATAAGAATTTAGGTGCCATTTTTCGCTGCTACAAACAACGCTGGCTTTGCTTCATGGGACAGTTAATGGCTTCGGATTAAAATAAGGTATCCAAGGCATAGAGTGAGCAACACGGGTTATCAAGAAGCTAGGTGGAAATGCTACTAAACAAAAAATAAACAACAAGACTTATATAATTGTAGGAGCTACAGTGAAACGCGTTTAGAACGAACCCACATACATTGAATTATTGTCGCTATCGAACTTACGGAAAATTTAAATAAAAATGCATGTAAAAAGTACTTTTTATAACGAACAACATATTGTCTATATTCGAACTTTTCCCCCGGGAAGGCTTCCAAAAACGCACAAACAATCCTCTTCTAGCCTGTCCCTTCCCCCAAAAAGAAGTAGGAAAGAAAGAAAATTCCAAAAGCTCAAGTTGCGAACAAAATTGGGCAAAGAGAAGTGATTCAAAAGGGGAGGAAGCTAAAAAATACACTCTGCACGCACGCACAGAAAAAGAAAAAAACTTTTCATCCCAAAGCATTTGCTCACAAAGAGAAACAATTTAAAAAAAAAGATAAGCTAAAAAAAATAATCTTTGCAGCGCGTTGTTACAAGGCGGAGTTGAAGAGACAAGAAAGCAAAAGAAGCTCTCGCCTTACACGAACGCATCGTGGAAGTTGGTTGTAAATGGTTTTGGTATACAGTAAACTTTCGTTAATTCGACCTCGGTTAATTCGACTTTTCGTTTAATTCGATCCTGTTCAAAAGTCCCGCGAGCGCCCATACATTTCTGTGGAGGAAAAGTTTGATAGTTCGAACTCGGGACGACTCTGCATCGGATAATCGTCCTGAGCGAATGCGCGCGGGCTCACATTGCACGGCACCATGGCAGAAAAACCACCAACGTACGGCGAAACACGGGCCTTTTGCTGCAAAGCCGAACGTGCGCTAATATGCGCCTGCTCCTCTACGCCGTTGAGATGGACCGTAGCGGATGACATGAGCCAGCGCAACCAATCTGGCGCGAAGTAGCGCGGAGAACATAGCACATGGTCGGGCGCGGGGATGCAGCTGGCGCGCGCTCTTAAAGCGCTTTTAGCATCGTGTGCGGTCCATCTTGCGCGTCGGAAAGCGCAGATTCTCTTTTCTTTTTTTTTTTGTTATTTTTCTTTGTGCGCCGAAGGTCTGGATGCTGGGCGTCAAAGTCGGCTCGTAAAACTTACTTTGTTAGTTTTTTGTTTTTTTTAACGCAATTTTTTGAGGACGCGTCGTTTAGTTGCGCTGCTCTCCAGAGCATGCTTTTGGACTGCTTTTGGATGCGCGTTTTAAGCGCAGACGGCAGCAGACCATCCGTGAGTACTTTGGACAATAAAAGGAAGTTTAATTTTAACCGTTTTTCTGTCCTTTTTTTTAATTCAATCATTCGGATAATTCGACCAAATTTCAAGGTCCGTCGTGGTCGAATCAACGAAAGTTTACTGTATTGAACTACTTGCTATATCGAACTGATCGTAAGCGTTTCCTGCTGTTCGTTATAAACAAGTTTGACTGTATACTAATTTCACTAAACCAAGAGGATGATATGAGGGTGATTTAAGGAGTCAAAAGGTAGTGCTTTAATGTGTCTGACAGATGTGTGTGGTTTTGAGATTATGTAGAAATTAATCTGAGGCGACCGCGTGATACTTGCGTGAGAAGTTGAAATTCTGTCTTTGGTAGAGATGATTTGTAAATTGCACGAAAACTTGACTACATCCATAAATTTTACTGTATCGATTCCTAAAATTTCTTTTGCCTACATTACTAGCTCGCTGGAGCTGTAAATAAAAGTTCTGGTAAGCTTGTAGTAATATTAAAAATGCTAAAAATTGACTGTGTACATTATGCTGCACTGTCTATGCGACCGAGTGATAGCCGGTTCTTCCGTTCTCGGAATCGAAAGGCTTTCATTCAAAATCCTTTCTAAATCGCTAATTTGGTACACTAATCTTAGTGGGCACATCTGGTGCGTGCCAATATCCTCTCGTAAAACGCGGAAAAGCTTTGACGTCCTGTTTGCACCAATGATGTGACGCGAATGATGCGAATGAGACGCGAACAGCGGAGCGCATGACCTTTTACACGTATGACGCTACCTGGAGGCTCCTAGGAACTGATAAAGCTGTGTGGCGGAGTGAGGGGGGGGGGGGAGAGGGGAGGGGGGAGGGTTGCGAAGGTGGGTGACCCACGTAGATGGCACACTCTTGCAATCTCCCTCTCCACTCTACAGTTTTAGCACTTCCGAGGCGCCTCCAGATAGTGTAGCACGGGTTGGAGGCCGTGCGCTCCGCCGTCTGCGTTTCATTCGCACCCGGTAGTATGGTGCCTGGAATGCCTCTTCAGCTGGTGCATTCAGCCTTCTATCCCTCCCATACTATATCAAAAGCGATACCAAAGTGGCAACAAATGATGTCACAAAATCTGGAGTGCCATGCTGTTGGATGTCGCGATCCTGGCAGCTGTCGCTAGATGTCCTGGCAAAAGTATGAGGGAACGCGAGTGTCGCCGTCGTTGCGGCATCCGAACTCCCAGCTGCTTAAGCTTCCGTGAACTGTCAAGCTGGAGGACGGCCTGCAGCAGAACAGGCATCGGCCCGTTCCACCACCGCCGTTGCGACACCTCCAGGATCGTGGGTGGCGACGACATTACACATTCAGTGACACCTTGGCCATGTTTCAAAATTTACTCGATCTTACTCCAGGGTAAGGGATTTGTACCTTGGAGTTCTAAAACCTACCCGCGTCCAGCGTTTTTCAATCTGTGTTGTCACGCGACACGGCCTGCCGGAGTAACTCGGATCCATTCAGCTAAGATTTGGAACAGAACTTGCCTGGCTATAGCTTTTAGGACGCGGTCAATGGCCCAGTTGGAGGCTCGTTCCAGGCACTGTGCCGGCAGTGCCCGCATCCCCTCTCTGACTGCTCCCCTCCATGCAGCTGGACGTGGTGGGCCTGAACTATGTGACCCAGGAGAGGGACGGGGCCGTGGTGAACACGGAGGTGGCGCTGGCATCCCTGGCGGGGGACTGGCTGGCCAGCGTCCAACACTGGGCAGACGCCGACCTGGGCCCCGAGACGCGCCTCAAGTTCTGGCGTTTCGACCACGCCCTCCAGAAGTGAGTGCCACCCCCTCCTCTCGGTTACCGCCACCCCGACTCGCTCATGGTGCCGCTCGCTGTTTGCCCGATGTTCGAGTGTAGGAGCCAGATACCGTAAACTATTTAATTTTTGCTGACAAATGTTTGGGGACCGGGCCAAAGCTGAAAATTTTTAATTATTCGGGGTTCTAATTTTTTTGGGTTGGGAAAACCGGAAGCGGTACAGAAACTTTTTTTTTAGGTGACCGTGAATTCCGGCCTACTGCACTATTTTCTTTCAAATACTTTGCATACCTATGTTATTAATAAAACATGCTTAATGTTCACGTGAGAACCTCTGCATGCCTGTTTTCCCCTTGTTAGAGCGTTGCTCAAGGAAGCCCAGCATGTCAACACAGCTTCCGAAGTGTCGACTTTTTGCCCAAATTGTTTGCAAGGCTAAGTTTTCACGGGACCTTTTTATCGCAAAATGCAGGTGATTCACCAAATTTGCGAAAATTGGGTCCTCGCAGAAAAAACTCGTTTACAGTAGCCGATCTCCCGAAAGGTTGAGAGTCAAGGCGGGGCAGAGGGAGTTAAGATTTTAAGACATGGTTTCTCAAACTGGGTTCCCAAGAACCTCGTGGGTTTCCTGAACTCACAAATTTCCTCAGCTGTCCTAGGCCTAAGTGAAGGGTTCTTTCAGTTTAAGCTCTATTTTAGCAGCTATGAGCCATTCGCAGACCCCTAACTATAAGCCAAACACTCCCTATAGCCGGTGCTAGGTTAGGGGCCCAGTAGACGCTCTGCCTCCAGTGCCAGCTTACTGCCTTCAATAGCACAAAGCCCGGTAGAAGGGCACATGCTGAAGGCAGAATATCTTCCGCATTCTTAACCTGTCACCGACTATAGAATGCACATTATTTTTGCAAGGTCCGTAGCATTCTGCATTTCTGTACCGCATCGGTACCGAGACCAGGACGGGTTCTCCCGTTGCCATTTGAGTCATGTATTGAGAACCCCTGCAACTAACTTCCGCCACTTCGCTCGCTCTGCATACTATTACCATTTCGATGAGGCAAGGTTGTCTCAGACGGCGTTTGTTCCTTGCAGCTTTGTGCTGGACACGAGCGTGTACCAGCCCCACGGCGTGGAGGTGGTGGACCTGCAACTGCGCCACCCGGCCCAGCCCCGGCCAGGCACCCCTGGCCGTCACCGCTGGGCGGGACCGCAGGTTCAGGCTCTGGGCGCCCCAGCACTTGGAGGAAGACCGGGCTGCCGACTCCCCCGACACTTCTCGAGGTAAGCCCTCTCTACGTGCAAGATGCGCGGTATCGTGCGCGTTCGTCTGTCACGACTCGATAGCCAGATTTAGTGGGGAAACCTTGCCAGCAAACCCGTTTTTGTTCATAGTCAGCAAGCGTTACTGCAAGCTCGAAAATAGCCTTCTAATTTTTTCTCACTGATTTCTCGCTTTCTTTTTTTATTTTTAAGTACTAGACCAACTGGTACGGGCCACCAGCCTTTCTGGCACACCTCAACAGTCCTGGATTAAAATAAGGATTATTACCCGGATTAGCGCGTACTGTCGTGGTCCAGGACTGTGGAAAACATTGATGCTAACGTTTGTGCTCTGGCAGCTTGTTATTGTTTTGGAAATCTGGCCAGAGGTCTATACAAACACATTGAGTCGCAACAAGTATCCTCCCCTCCCCCCACCAGGCGGTGCCCCATCCCGGTCGTGGAACTGCGTGGCCAGTGGCCGATACCGGGACCTGCAGCCCGGACGCTGTGCCTTCTCCGAGGATGGGTCCCTGCTGGCCGTGGCCTTCGGCCGGTCGGCCACCCTTTGGTCCGAGGAGTGCCGCCTTGTCGGGTCCCTGGCGCACCCGCACTGCCCCTCGCAGCTGGGGTGAGCACGCCGGTCTATTTGAGCGTCTGCCACACGTTGCAGGGGCTGCCAAGTCTCTCGTATTACTTAAGAGACCCAAATTTTTACCGATTTGTTAAAAAAAAAATCTCCCCAAACAAAGTGGACCTCCCACCTCCCCCTTCTCGGAGGGCAATTTGACATGGATGGGCCCACCAGTGCACACGAAAGAATGGGAGAATAGCATCCTTACAAATTTTCCGCCCCCCCCCCCCCCCCAAAACGGAGTTCTGGATCCGCCCCTGGTTGGTTTCCCTCTATGTACCATTGACTCGACTTCATATCTGCATACAACATACTCTTTTTACAACAGACCGAAATCTTGGTCAAAATCAAGGTCTCTTATATTGAGCTTAGACTGTATAGGTGGGCCAACTCTCAGGGTGTAACGGTGGCGTATTAATTTCCCATCCGTCGCGTTTATGTTTCCGGTTACGTCCAAAAAATTAACCTCGTGCCTTCCGCCATGCAAAGCATGGGCCGCGTTGAGTTGCATTTTCTCATTTAATTTCCACAGCAATTGCATGTCCGGCAAACGAGCCTGTAGGTTGCCCACTACCGTATCCTTCGCCAACGTCGCATACCTGCCTCTTTGGATCGTTTATTCACCGATCTCAAGATCAAAGTGCGGTTTTACTAAAGATAAGGGGATCGGATATAGGCCAGTGGAAAAGTTGTTGTTAGTTCCAACGACAGAGACGTTCTTGTGTCTGAAAAGAGCCGCCTGCTCATATAATCATGTAATCTGGTCGTTGAAATTCGGGTGCCTCCCCACTTTTTCTATTCCGAGACCCATTATACCCCCGCCCTAGCCACACTGCTCTAGTCACAGGCAGAACGAGAAACGGCGGGGCACGCCTTTCGAGATGCCCGTCTTCCAGCACGTGCTTCGTGCCTTCTGCCACAGCTTTGGCTGCACGCAACCGAAGCTCCTCCCCGCCGTTCTCGTTCCGTTGGTGACCGTAGAGTGACCTTGCCGTCTCCGTTGCTTCGTCCTCGCGCCGTGCCAGGTCCTTGGCTTTTGGGCGTGGCTCCTCCTGCTGCCTGCTCCTGAGCTGCACCGAGGCGAGGCTCATTGCCTGGGACGTGGTTTCCCTCTCGGGTAAGTGCCCCGGCCCTGCCCGTTTTTCCTGGGGGAATGTACGGCGTGACGGAGCTTTGGAGGGGCCGTATGAGTAGAGTTTCTTAACGGATTGCAACATAATTTAGCCCGGGGTGTCCCTAGGTGGTGCATTTATTATTTTACGAATAATAAATGTGCACGAACGTGGGGATTCTTCTGCAGGTGAACCGGTCTCTTGTGGTGAACTCGGTTCGAAAGCACTCTTCTTTAATCTCCCCTAAACAACCCAAACACACATCCTAAACCCCCGTCGGAGTCCTGGCTCTTCATAACCACCACCTTGACGCTCTCGCAACCCCCGCGACTCCGCGAGAGTTCCCTCACCATCAGCTGCTTCCGCGGATTGCCGCTAGAGGCGCCTTAGTCGGGCCAGCCCTGTCCCTTACAGTCTCATCGTGTACTACTACCCTATATCACTAATTGGCTAAATTACACATTACAAGGTATGCCTGAAAGCGTTCGAAGCTCGAAATAAATTATGGCTTTTGTGCATTGAGCTATGTTCAAAGTACTTTGAGTGAAATATAAGTAATCTGCGTAACGTAGGCTACATACTTTTACAGCAATATCTGAGTATTTTTTATTTCACTTTTGGTATTCATCATACATGTATTTAATGAGGCAGAAGATAACGACTGAACAATGAACTCCAGTTGAGCAGCAAATATCATCTCTCGTAAAATGTAGTCAGGATATAATGTAAGGACTCAAAATGTCCTTTGATTATACTATCAAGTATTCATCAGCACTGGCTCTATGGGAAAGCAGACACTTGGACTTCGTTTGTGAGAAAGTCAACCTACATTTTGTGTCATATGATACTAAAAATGGCGGACAAAGTGAATGTAGCTTTTGTTGTTCCTATCTCCTCTGTGGTTCAATCTCTAGGGCTTCTTTCTTCCACTGAGTGAGGAGGCAGCCTTAGTGTCTCTGACAGTTACCACCATGCTTATGTTCTTTATTCCCAGTGTTGTGGGAGCTGGAGAAGCGCTGTGACCTGCCTGGTGACAGACCCCTCCTCCGAATTTGTGGCTGCCTTCTGTGAGGACGCTAAGTGTGAGTCCTTTGCTTTGTTCATGCTAGAATATCCTTTCATAGTGCTGTGACATTTGAGCATTCTACAGGGTGCTTTTTTACAGCAATAGCTGTTATGGGCTCTTCCCGCCTCTGGAAATAACCTCCATTCTTGATATTGTAGCTGAGGATGTCGTAGTAGTAGTTGTAGTTGTAGCTGCCGTTGTTGATATGGTTGGCGACGTAGGATATCCGTTGTCAATGTTGCCAGATCATTGAAAAGATTGCCCGTCGCCTGCTGGAATGGAGCCTCGGTCCGTTTCGGGGCTCCATGGGCATCGCACATTTGGTTTCACTATCGACAGATTTACAGAACAGAAGTTGACAATGAATAATTGGAACTGCATGCTTGATCAAGGATTTTTAAAAACTGGACTGGACTTCAGCATTGATTGCCTCCATTTCTTCAATTTGAACATGTGCCCTAAGACATCTAATTAAAAAAGTAATTAGTGAATTTCCATTAATTAGCCATCTTTAGCTGCATTCTCTCGAACATATTGTCCGCCTGGTCTTATAACTCACTTGCTGAGACCGCATTAGTGTAGCTTTCACAGCTTTTTTTTAGAAACATCTATTCTATAAAAAACACTCCATGCATATTTTTCTGGCATTCACAAGCTGCGCGAGGTGGCTTAGCTTTGTTGTAATGTGTGATTTGCAGCCTCATAAAAATGTGATTAGGTGAAAATAAAAATGTCCTAATGTGGATTAAGATTCTAGAAAGTGAAGATCAACTGGTCAGCATTGATGGGCACTGGTCGAGTACCCACGATGTCAAGTTGTCAAGTTGATGACTTAAATGCAACGCGCTCCCTAGCGCATTATGCCGTTTACACGACCCAATTAAATGCGACAATCGGATTCAAAGCAACTGAGTCGCATTCGTGTAAACGCGGCTAGAAAGAACAGCGTTCGACTGGGGACAGAGATGCTAAGAGGGCTCGTTCCGGTACGACCGAGGTCCGAGCGAGAGGTACGAAGCTCATCTCAATTTAATCGGCAGAACACGGCCTTCGTAGATGAAGTAGTCTGCAGCGAAGCTTTGCAGAAATGCAGCCCCATTTTTGCTGACAGTGTCTTCGCACCTCCGGTGACGCAGTGCTGGTGTTTGAGCCCCAGAGGCAGGCTGCGATGGTAGAGTGCGACGTGCCCCCGTCCTGCCAGCCCGTGGTGTCGGCCATCTTTGTGCCGGAGACCAAAAGTCCCGTGGCAGCCGGAGGCCACCAGAGACCCTTGTCTCGACTCTGCTTCGTCAGCGCCGCTCAGGTGAGTTGGACTGGCTTAATTACGGTGTCTCGAATCCGTCTCTGACTGGTGCGTTTACCGTGGTCCTAAAAGGTGGTCCCTCAATTTTCTCCCGAGGGACGGTCGTATAAGTGTCACGCGGTCGACGGCCGGGAGTCGAGACGCTGCAACGATGGCAACACTCACATTTCTCATACTTTTTGTTTGGACTTCTTGCACTAACCGCCGGCATTGTGACATCCGACAACATGATGCGCCAGCTCCTGTGACATGATTTGTCGCCACTTTGGGACCGTTTCTGGTTTCTGGGCGGGATAGGTTGCCAGAACACACCAGTCGAAGACGTGTTTCAGACACTGTAACTTGATTAAAGAGTCTGACCAGTGGTTCTTTTTTAAATTACCACCTTGTGGTGTCGACTCATCTTTGCACTGGGTGGCAAAAGTCCCGCGACCGATGCGCAAATCAGCGGCCAGGAAAACGGCCAGTTCCTGGCCGCGTCCTGAAGTGGACTGCGGCCCGCGGCCGAGGTGCTGCACGCGTCTGCTGTGCACGGACTACACACGGTCATTGGCAGCCATGTATATGTTGCAGTGTTGGGTCAAGTCACAATTTCCCCACTAAATTTAGCACGAAGCAGTTCCTGCTAAATTTCGTTGGGGATCCAGTATCATGTGAGATCATATGATGTCATGTCATATGACGTTACAATTTCCTCGCTTGGAAATGCTTCACACTGAATTTAGCAGATAAATGTTCCAGCTAAATCTAGCTGGATGATTTCTCAGCTAGATTTAGCAAGGAAGTTGTGATGTCATTGTATCACGCGGTAATGTGATGGCCGACTAATTTTAGGAAGAGGCATTTGCTTCTAAACTTAGCAGGCCGCAACCCTACACTGAGACGAACCCTGGGATCCACTGCAACATTTTGCCGATAACGGGTGTCGCCGTAAAATAATTGTGGTATCAGAATCTCTTCAGGCAAGCTGAAACCTGTGTTTTAGTATCCAGCAATTCATTTAGAAGTCGATGTTCCGATTCTCTTCTCTACTAAAGTGCTAGCCACATCCGAATTAGAAGTTCAGGAAGGCATGCCCGTTTCTTTGACTGCAGTTTTTTACAGTTTCTAACAAATAGGTTTTTTTTCTCCGACCTTGCAGGAACTTTTACGTGGGACGAGGAGAACAATGAAGAAAAGGAGAAGACGCAACGTCAGTAGTAAACCATTCTTGCTTTTTTCACAGTCACTTTGATGCTGGCCTGCCAAGCTCTGTTAATTTTCCGTATTTTGTCCTGGTTCAATGAAACCGTACAGGCTTGTTTCAGACTCGTGCCGATTTCAAATATCTGTTATTTTTAAATATTAGGTTAGTTCTCAGAATACTTATAATTAACCACAGATTTTGTTTCCAAAAACAATAGTGAAAAAACTTTTTTTTAAAGAATGTTTGAACATATGGTTAGATACTACAAACTATGAAGAATACAATGTTTGAAGTACTTTAGATTGAACCATTATTAGTGACATTACAACACATTGAAGTTCAGTGCTCAATATATGGCAACCAAGCAATAAAACAATACCGTATTTACTCGTACAATGAATACACCCTCCACAACGGGCATCAATATTTGGACTTTTTTTTTTTCCGCTTGCGTAATTAGCGCACCTCCAACTTTCGGATCCGCGAGTCCCGAATTGCGTCTAATTTAGCTAGCCACCAAGCCAATTTTCTTTGCCTCCAAGCGGTCAGGCCAAGTCAAGCCAAGCGAAGCCGCTCTCGTAATGGCCGAAAGTGCGCAGTTGCGGTAGTTGCAGAAGTGATCAACCCTGAAACCGAAAGCGTCGCACGCACTTGACGAAGCTTGGGTCGAAGAATTGCCGAGCCCCGGACATCCTTCACCAATCGGCAACTGCGCGTTCTGTCGAGGTTACCACCCAGACGCGGACATGAGAGCGCTACGAGTTGGTCCTGTCAGTGCTATGCCCTTAAAATCTCTTTGTTTCTGTGTGTTCCAGGTCAGGCTGGAGGAGCTGGTGCCTGCCACACCCATTTGGTAGCGCTGGTGGCCCAGCAAACGAAGACCGCCGTGCAGGCAGCAGCGGGGGCTGCGGGGCAACTCCATTCGAGAGTGGGGACGGTTGGCTTCAAAGAGGTGCACCAGGTAAGGACTTACGGACGGGTGGATGAATCTAGTGATCATGGGGGGGGGGGATGCAATCTTAGTGTCTAGATGGCACTAGGTGACTACATTGCTGTCTACAGAGCTTCCTGTTGAGCCACATAGTGACGTAACTATCTAGACACAAGGTTGCGTACTAACAAGTTACTTGAACCGTGAGAATGTGTGGCACTGTAGTGGTGGCAAATAATCGCCTACTGCTTGACGCCCGTATTTCTGTTCTCTATGCGCGTTATCTGAGAGCGACAATTTATGTAGTATTGATTACTTTTCACCTAGAAAATTCATATGATGTACTGGTCATTTCTGCTTTGTGGGGCTGCGCAATTGTTTCGTTAAACAGAGATATTTGTTGAACAGGAATTTGTTGTTGTAGTCAGGAGAAACACATTGAACACATCCTAGATTGGCCGGGACGTTATATTACTTTGTTAAACGGACATTTTCATAGTTGAGGCATTCGTTATAAAGGCGTTTGACTGTAACTCTGCTTCATGATCTGATCAACCTGATCCCATTGCTGAACCCAACTCGGATACAAAAAGAGCATGCAAACATGGGACAGGATGAACTGATTTAAAACGTCCCTTCTGCATTCCTGTGCTCTTTGTATATTTGTTTGTCCTATCTAAGTTTGAAACTAAAAACCACATCTTCCATTCTAAGAGTCCCACCCTCCTATAGATGGCTGTATTCGCAAGAACGTTAGTAGATAAGTCACACCTTGGAATAAGTCAAAATTTAAATGTACAGTAGAACCTCGTTAATTCGAAGTCGGTCGGACGGCGAAAATTATGCGGATTTGCGAATTATCCAAAAACGAAAGAAAACGAAAAAAATTGTGCGCGAAGCCTTGAATTCTTAAGGAAACAATTTATTCAAAACGAGTAGTCAAAACCAGAGTTTCTGGTAAAAACGAAAGAACATCACCCGAAGTAGTCGTCGATATGGCACTGCCGCGTTCTGTAATTAGCAGCGCCGAACGTCATATTTTCGAGAAGGCTAACTAGGCGCAACATCTCAGAATCACCGCCGTTACATTCCACAAAACTGCGGACGACATTCAGCGATTGTATAACTTCCCCTAGAGCGGGGGCCCGAGGCGGCTCATCATCGTCGTCAATCTGTGCCGTCACACGGTCAGTGATTTCGCTCTCAACGTCCGCGTAGCAGGTTTGCTCATTCTCTTCCATGTTTAAGTACTCTGTGAACCTCATGTTGACCGACTCACCGTCACTGTCCTTAATGTGGGAGCAAAGCTCCTCTCCCTCATCGTCAATCCCAGGGACAACACTGGCAGTAGCACTGGCAGTAGCACTGGCAATATCCGCAATATCCTCCTCCTCCAGGAGATCGGCACCTGGTGCTTCTCCGCGAGCTTCGTTTTTGAGCACGTCGATTTGTTTGCTTCTTTGATGAGGCAAATCTTTTGCTTCAAGGTTAAGGATTCATACTTGGGCATCTTTGGCCTGTGCACCTCGTAACGGCCTGAACCACAGCAGTGCAGCGACGAGAACAACGATGACTGACACCGATCCGATCATGAACTCCATGTGAGGCGAGAGCTGAGAGCAACTAGGCCTACCCAAAACCTGCCAAAGCGCCAAAGCCCCAAAAAACAAACGGACTACTAAGCGCATGGACCAGCAAACAGGAAACAGAGCAGCGAAGACGCGCGCCATGTTTGTTTTTGCTTCTGAATCTGGACGCCAACTGGCACCACCTAGCAACTAAAAATTGAACCTGGAAGACCAAATCGGCGAATTAACCGGGTAGGCACGCGCGGAGCGCTCATATTATCCGGCCATATTTTAATGAGAAGTCATGGGACCGTGGAAATTTTGCGAATTATCCGGGATTTCAAATAAACCGAGATGGAATTATCGAGGTTCTACTGTATTTATACGGTCGGTATGTCGAAACTGCATTGATGAGCTTGCATATGTGTATTGTTATTGCAATGTATGCAGGAGCGGGAGCCTTTTTCAATATTCTCGCCAATTGCTAATCGAACAAGAAATATGACCCCCCTGGCAAATTTGCGCAGTTAATGTTCCTACTTATGGAAAACGAATGCATGTAAGTCACATTGTTGTGTAAACTGAATTGACAAAAACGTTTGGAGAGAAACCGCGACTTATACACAAAAAATATGGTAACAATTTGTTTGTTTGTTTGTTTTTTTCTCCAGAAGTTGTTTGGCATTTTGGGGGATAAAAACCGTAGGTTTTCCTTGTGATCTCTGCTGATGACAGTGTTGAAAGTGCTTGCCATTTGTGCCGAATTGTGCCAGTAATGAAAGTCTGCTTCATCTTGTGCCAAAATGGCGTTTTTGCTGAAAATTGCGCTACACCTGTGCAAAATCCTCAAAAAAAAAAAAAGTTATTGGTTGTTTTTAATATTTAGAGAAGTGTATAGATGAAAAGAAAAATGGTATATATCTTACAGCGTCTCTCTTACTGTATACAGTGAAACCCGTTTAGGACGAACCCACGTACAGCGAATTATTGTCTATATCAAACTCACGGAAAATTTAAATAAAAATGCATGTAAAAAGTACTTTTATAACGAACAACACATTGGCTATATCGAACTTTTTCCCCGGGGAAGACTTCCGAAAACGTGCAAACAATCACCTTCTAACCTGTGGCGCCCCCCCCCCCCCAAAAAAAAAAATAGGAAAGAAAGAAAATTTCAAAAAGCTCAGGCCACAAACAAAATTGAGCGAAGAGAAGCGATTCAGAAGGGGAGAAAGCTAGAAAGATACTCCGCACGCACGCGCAGAAAAAAAATATTTTCATCCCAAAGCGGTTGCTCACGAAAAGAAGCAAATCAAAAAGAGAGATAAGCTTAAAAAAAAATCTGCACGCATTCAAAAAAAAAAAAAATTTCGGTGTGTTTTTTTTAAGGCGGAAGCTAAGAGATGAGAAAGAAAGAGAAACTCTCGCCTTACAACGAACATATCGTGGAAGTTTGTTGTAAATGTTTTTTGCTATTCGAACTACTTGCTACATCGAACTGATCGCAGCGTTTCCTGCTGTTCGTTATAAATGGGTTTGACTGTAGTTTATCTCATCCTAGGTCAGAGCACAGTTGAAGGCCTGAACACATACAGCCTCGAATACATACTAAAACCGCAAGTCACAGAACATTAGCTGTACTGAATTGATCTAGCCAATGAAAGAACATGCATAGTAAGATGAGAAATGCCATGATGTCACAGTTTGCCGCTGTTTGGTTCATCCCACCGACTCATACCGTCAGCTGCACTTTGACTTGGGGTGAAGCGAAGATTTCTCGTAAACCGTGCTGGCCGGTTGATCGCCGACATTGTCTAAATTTCCAGACAATGTCGGCGATGTCAAGACCTAAAAGTCGCGAGAAAACTTTGCCAGATTCTAGAAATGGCGGATATTGCGATAAGAAAGTACCAGGGTCTTGTAACCCTTACGAGATCACTTGATTATCATGTCTTCCACATGCACACGTGCTGACGGTGCCGTGGTCTCACTACGGCTTTGCTTTGGAGTGCTGGAGCAGTGGCTGACATGGGAGGGTGCCTGGGCTAGCACGATAGGCTCTGGAAATTATGCTCGGTACTATTACGGGTCCACTTTCTTTGGTCTTGATTGTAAATTAACTTCTAATTAAAAAAAAAAAAAAATAAAACTGTGCTGGGAAAGAGGAAAAAGAAATGTGGGTTTATTTCTGAAGAAATACAGTAGTCAAGGTAGTTTTCGTACTGCTGTCGATTGAAAAAGCAGCAAACTTTGACTCAATTCCGGTTCCAACTCCGTCAAAGAGCTGTGTCACATTTAAAGGACAAGTGTAGGCTCTCAAGATATTTGTGAGTGGTTGCTTTTGCATTTTATGATATTTAAGTCTTAAGTTTAATAGGTTCACAAAACTTGGGGTATGCATTTTTATTGGTAGACATTTTAGTGGATATGCTGGCTTTTGCAGGCATTTCACTGAAGTTATATTTACAGGCTAAATCAATTATGGAGTGTAAAAGGGGGGGAGTGAGGTTTTATTCCAACTTAAGTGTTGTGCTACGATTCATTTTTCAACCATTTTTTAACACCCGTTGTAAACGGAAGCTACTCTCCAGGGCCTTTTTTTTTGATAAGAAAGCCCTGTGTTCTCTGTGCGGTCCTTTCTATTTGTATTACAAAAATCAGCAGAACCCATCCTTTGGGAATGATTATCTACGTTAATGCGAATAGCATCAAACAGTGCGGAGTTATGCGCGTTCGTCAGGTGGCCAGGTACACTCTAGATACGCCAGCCCACTCTTGAGGCGATTCTAAATTTGTTGACACTTTCACAGCCCTGCGACACGATCTCCGCGAGCCCAGCACGTGCCGTTTGTAGCCACTTAGGAAGCGCGAGCAAAGCACGCGCCATACGCACAAACACTCAAAATGGTACCGACCAGACTTTCTGACGTCTCAGCTAGTCTCAACCAACGGTACTTTAAACGGTTGTTTATATCTTTACCATAGGACGCGCTTACAGCGCTGTCACAGCTACCGGTGCGCCAGCGTTCCATGCAAGAGGGCTCATTCCGCTCTCGTGAGGCTGAGCAGACGGCAGCCAGCATCACCCTCTCCCGAGCGCTGAGAGAGGTGAGCCAGCGGCGTGTCAGCTACCGTGCATGGAACGCGCGCGCATCGGTGCTGTGACAGCGCTGTAGCGCTGGTCCTATGGCAAGATATAAACAAACGTTTAGAGTGCGTTGAATGACTGCCTTCATAGCTATGTGGTTAGCGCGTCCTGCCTCTCGGTTCGAATCCCAGCCGGGTGCCAGTCTTTTTAATGCGAATAGCATTCTTTGGATACTTCACGCACTTTTCGCTCTATGTATCTCATCTATCTATCTATCTATCTATCTATCTGGCTATCTAACCTCTTACGCCGCGGGTCGATAAATAAATAAAAAGACCGGCGCCGGCGGGATTCGAACCGTTGACCCTTTGATCAGCAGGCAGACGCGCATAACCACAGAGCTATGAAGGCAGTCATTCAATGCACTCTAACCACCTGTTTATATCTTTTACCATCAGCGCGCGTTCCATGCACGAGGGCTCATTCCGCTCTCGTGAGGCTTAGCACGGCCCCTAGCTCACCCTCTCCGCGCTCGGGAGAGGGTGATGTAGCGGCCGTACTCAGCCTCACGGAGAGCGGAATGAGCCTCGTGCATGGAGCGCGCGCACACCGGTAGCTGTGACAGCGCTGTAAAGCGCGTCCTATGGTAAAGATATAAACAACCGTTTAGTGTACCGTTGGTTGAGACTAGCTGAGACGCCAGAAAGTCTGGTCGGTACCATTTTGAGTGTTTGTGCGTATGGCGCGTGCTTTGCTCACCTTCCTAAGTGACACAAACGCATGTGCTGGGCTGCGGAGATCGTGCGCAGGGCTGTGAAAGTGTCAACAAATTTAGTATCGCCTCAAGAGTGGGCTGGCGTATCTAGAGTGTGCCGGCCACCTGACGAACGCGCATAACTCCAGCACCGTTTGATGCTATTCGCATTAACGTAGATAATCATTCCCAAAGGATGGGTTCTGCTGATTTTTTATTTATTTATCGACCCGAACATGTAAGAGGTTAGATAGCCAGATAGATACATAGACGAAAAGTGCGTGAAGTAGCCAAAGAATGCTATTCGCATTAATAAGTAATAAGTACCGTAGAAAACCCGCATATAATACGAGGTTATTTTTTCCAAATTTTGCCATCTAAAATTTGCAGCTCGGTGATTATACGCGGGTCCCAACAATTTTCAGTTTCGATGAGGCGCGATCTAACGCAGTTCGACGTAGTTTCGGTTTCCTCAAGCAATATGGCGCTCAAAACAGCTATCATCATCATTAAAATCGCAATGTCCGAGACGCTACCATCCGCTCCACTGCACAGTCGGGCTAGGCAATGGCGTCGTGCGCGAAGTCATTGCTCGGCTGCTCTTCACAAGAAAAGCTGCTTTTAGTCGCGGAAGACATCGGCAACAGTGCTGCCGGAACGACAATCCGCTGTGAATGAAGGCAGCATCCGCGGATGGAGACGACAAAGCAAGCTTCTGTTCGCGTGCAACGGAACAAGGAGAAGCTTTAGAGGCTCAAAGAATGGCGTGTTCGCCGCACGCCGAGGCAAGTTTCAGCGACTTTGTGAAAGAGCAACGTGAAACGGCACCGCTCGCGCTTCTCTGTAAACATCGAGCTGCTGCAAGAGAAGGCGAGAGAACTTTAGCGGAGCCGACATCGGGTTGCTAACTTTATGCTCCGCGCCAGGTTTTCACCGCATCGGCGCACGCTTGTCAGCTCGCTGCTCGCTCTTTCAAAAAGTGCGGACTTTAAATGCGCTCGAAGGCACTGAAGACGATCTGCCTTTGGAAGGAGGCGTCGGACAAGGAGGCTGATGGACGTGATGACAGTGATTAAGGTTCAATTACGACGCAAATAAACGCTTTGCTTAAGACTTCCTGGGTCGTATCTTACGCGGAAAATTTTCACGGTCTTTAAATTGTTTCGTATTATACGACGGATAAAACTTTTTTTTCTTTTTCGCTGTCCTCAAATCATGCCTCGTATTATACGCCGTTGGTGATATATGCGGGTTTTTACGGCAATATGTTCGCTTCAAGACTGAACCCTCCAAGAGGAACCTTCAAAGAGAAACCTTCAAATAAGCAATGCAATTGCTTTTTTATTTTTGATTGATGTGCTAACATGTTGGCATCTGCTCCAAAAGTGTCAGTGGCTTCTCCAAATCAATATTTTGCCTGCTACAGAACCTGCTCCAAAAGATCCAATGGCATTTCCCTCACGTGACGAGTCAGTAACTAAGTAGGGCAAAGCAAGCAGGTTGGAGTGTTTATTTTAGGTCTTTTTTGTAATGATGCAAGACAGTTCTAGTCTATTTTTCCAGTTGAGCTGTTTTTATCTTGTCTTCTTAGCTCCTGGAAGTGGCCTCCCACACCCTGCCGTCCATGACGAGCCTCTACCAGAACTTCCTGTCAGCATTCCTGAGCAAGACAGACACCCCGGGCAGGTAGTTGGTCGCCTTTCTGTCTCTTTCCATTGGGCTTCATGCAGGATCCCGAATCCATCATCTCGCGTTGCATTTCAAACAATTAATGCTGTAAAGCAAAAAAAAAAATTTTTTTTAAATAATTTTTTTAACTGCCTGGATAGGACATGCATGTCAGGAACAGCCCTTTTCCCAAGAAAAAAAAAGTGAATTAACAGAATTATTACACTGCAAGGTGCATTTGGAGCTTGGAGTAATTCTTTGTGGTCGTGTACCGGCTCACAAATGAT
Source organism: Ixodes ricinus (assembly GCA_037355805.1). Taxonomy (NCBI): domain Eukaryota; kingdom Metazoa; phylum Arthropoda; class Arachnida; order Ixodida; family Ixodidae; genus Ixodes; species Ixodes ricinus. The sequence goes on from JAZHYW010052350.1 coordinate 94,537, forward strand.
TTATTTAGAAGCCAATGTCGCAGTGACGCTCAGAATCAGGTCATTTTGTGAGCGTCCCATTGGCTGGATTTGCATGCCAAGATGTAAATATTGGTTTCATTCATTTTTATTTCTTCTTTTTCTGGGAAATTTTTTTGTGACATACCTATATGGTTTGTCCAGACAGTGAAAAAAAAAAAAAAAAAGCTTCCTTTTCTTGTTAGTGAAGTGTTTTTTAAACTGATTTTTTTGTGGCTTCTGCCACACCTAAGGTATTGTTTCTCTTGTATCTCGAAAGTTTGGCTTCCATTTCTTTTGGGACTTAAGTCGAAATTTGAAGCTGAAAGTTTGGTTAACCTTTGTTAAGTGCCGGGATCTATAAGTTAAGTGATATCAAGGTAAAGTTGAGTTATAATATTGTATCCACATGAAGATCCAATTGCATATATAGCATGTTTTTATTTATTGAATGCATGAAGACCTTTACTTGCAGTTTTGCCATCCTTTGTAGAGCAAGGCACTCCTCAACTGTGTAACCAGGCATCTTGAAAACAAATTTGAGCTTGCCTTAACACTTTTAAAACAAATGTGAACTTTGCATCAATACTTTGCATAAACCCAGTTGATACAGAACGCGTTGCGTGTTTGTGTCGAACTGTTTTGATCTGTTTCTAACAGAAACTGTTCGATTCTGACAGAAACACACAGCACGCTCTGAATCAATTGGCTTTATCTCAATGTGTTGAGATAAGTCCATATTTTTGTGACTGACTTACGGCCAGCCTGCTCCGCAGCTGCTCTTAAAAAAACACTAATATGAAAAGAAAGTTCTTTTTAAAGGGCATATATGGGACGATATTTTTACAGCGGAGCTGTTAAGGGCTAGTTTCCCAGTATCGTGTCCGTGGACACAAAACTCCAGACAGCTACTCCCATTTATGAGCAGCAGCGGCAACCAGACAAACCGGCTTGCCGGTTGTCTGGTTGAATATGTAAATATGTGTACTTATGGAGACACCCTGGGAGGGTCAACTTTTGAACCCTTGGCTTAAAATTAATGAAATTTACAGGGTAGGCTGGTGGTCATGCTAGAGGGTGCATAACAAAATTTCAGGTCTGTCGGTTACGTGGGAAGGAAATTAGGGCAGCTTCTATCAGCAACAGCCCTACATTGTTTAGTTAATCTATCGTCGAAAAACCATCGCAATAATCAAGATTTTTATTCACTAGATATGCAGCAGAATGCCTAAGAGGTGCGCCTATGGAAAGTTTTTTGTAAAAAGTCATTGATTTCTATCAATTTTCTCTTCTGCAAAATTGGTCAACTTTTTGGTCTTCTGTGTCTCCCTGTACAAAATTTCAACATTTTTTATAAAGACATTCGCAAAGTGTCAAACAAACTCCATAGGCGCATTCCTTATTAAATTTCAGTCAGGAAAAGTGAAGAACGAGCCTTCCTGTATTGCCATTATCAAACGATAGATTGACTAAAATGGAATTTATACCAAAAAATGAACGGAGAAAATTGTGTTCAAAGTGCTCCAAACCCTACCTTTTCTTTAGCTTCGGTGGACAGAAAATAATTTATAAAAAATTAACTATGCAGTGTAAACCAGTGAAAATTTCAGGGAATATTCTCTGGATGTAGGTGGATGTAAACATGTAAATTTTCAAAATCAATGTTTTTTGCAGAATTTTTTTTTCTCCAAGTAGTGTCTCCCCTTAAAAAAAAAAAAAAAAACAAACTTAAAGTATTTTTTGGGGGTTTTTTTCTCTGAGCAAAGTACATTTCCCACATTTGACCTTATTAAATTTGTATGACAAAATGATGCTTTGTCAACACTAGAGACAATACTGGGGGGGATAGTCTACTTTTGCCAGAAACGCAAGCAGATGACGCATCGCTTCATTTGTACCGAGGACGGCTTTCCTGCAGCATATCGAACTCTGGCTACTTCTTGCTCGCTCAGCGCAAGCGAGGAGGCTAAAATTATTAGGAAAGGGCACTCCTCTACGAGAGGATTGCTTGCAAAACCTACGGAGCTGACGTCCTGGTCTCTCCTAGTAGTAATTTAACCCCTTGGATGCAAACCAGTGCAAGCAGCGCCAAATTCAGAGCCCAAAGGGAGAGGGGTGAGGACGGGGAATACTGACAGAGTTAACAGCACTTGCGTGGTGGGGTGGAGTACAACTACTCTTTGACCACTTGATTTTATCCTGATTGATGCAGCCTGATTACCCCAAAAACAATAAATACCAGATTAAAAAAAAAAAAAAACATTGTATAGGGGAACGAAAGGGCATCATGGAAGTTGTGTTAAAAAACTACTTATAATCTACTTTGTAAGTGCATTGTATTTATAGTATTTTATTTCAAGTACATTGCACCTGGTGTACTTACAACTTTACTTGAAGTATATACTAGCGAGAGGACAAAAGGACGGACAGACACAAACTGTCTGTCCGTCCCTTTTGTCCCCGCTCCAGGGTTACCATGTCTGTCCTTAACCAGCTTGCCTGCCTACTTGCTAAAAGTAATAACCTCTCATTTACTTTGTATTTTACCTCAAGTACTTTTTGGATGTACTACTATCACGGCAAATATGAGCTGAAATGTCGCTCAGTGTGGCACGTGGTACCATCAGAACCGCTAATCGCATTTTTATGCAAACTGTAATGCACGCTGAGGCCAATGCAACTCACCTCCGAGGCCCACTGTACCACTCTGCACTTCCTCATTGCCTGATAACGTGACGTGCAGTTCATAACTGTGGCAGGACTGTCCACATGGATGCCTGGATCGCCAAGTTTTTTTCAAAGCTCCCGTTCTAGTGTGAAAAGGGTTCACCAATACCACTGTGACAAGCTAGCAGCTCTCCTCATCACTTGTGGCTCGAGAACGCCTTTCGTGCAGTGCATTCCCAGGTCGGTCTTCATCCGTGTAGGCGTCAATTATACAATTCACAGTCGTTAACAACCTTCTCTATACTACTGCCCTTTGCCGATACATTTGAATGCTCAGATGTTTGATGCACTTCTATCAGCACTCTCGAATATTTTTAATATCTGTCTGACGAATACAGAGAGACACCTGTGTTTGAGCAAGTCATTGTTTTGTAAAATTGGTGTGTAATGTTTTGGTAGGGTTATTATTATCTGAACATCTTGAGCTGCTGAACTTTCGGGGGCAGGGGCATTGTCAGGCACCACTATGCAGTAAATATGAAAACCAAAAAGAAAAGAAACTGTGGACTGATTATTATTACGTTATCATCAGTAAGGGCTTGGCAGAAATTGTTTGGAGAAAGTTTGCAGTAAATTTTGCTGTGTCATGCATAGGTTTTACGGTTTGATTAAACAAAGAGATGTCACCTGCACTTCCTCACTAGCAGATGGCACGGAAGTGCAGTGTGGTGCCACGAGCACCACAGTGCGAGTTCTTTTGGCCTCAGCATAAATCAGTGTGCAGAAAAATCTGACAGGTGGCTCTGACGGTCCCGCCTCACAATGGAGCAGCATTTCAGCTCAAATTGGCCGCGATAGTACTTCACCCAACACTGCATTTTTGTAACAACTTCCCATGATCTCTAGTCTTGGAAATCGGTTCTAAAACACACTGTGTTTTAATGGACTCTTTGCTTTTTAGAGCGCAGCTCTTAGGCGCCCGTTTCTGGCTAGAGCAACGCTCGCCGTCGGCGTAGCTCGTAACGCATCGGCGTCGCCGTTGCAGAGTAACTCACGAGCAGCGCATTATGGGAAACGTCCCATAATGCATTGCGGTAGGCATGCACGTTGCATTATTTGACGTTTCCCATAATGCACCGGGAGGAGGATGGAGGAGGAGGCGAGGAGCAACAGGAGGAGCAGATGAGGAGGGAGGAGGAGAGGGTATGGATAAGGAGGAGGGGCATACCATCCCCTCCTCAAGAGCTGCACTCTAATTGGGCATTACAGGGGTATGTAAACGTCTTTCATATTTTTGTAGCCACATTACCTATTGCTACATGCATTCTACCCTTTGTCTGCAGCCCTCATGCGGAGAGCGACGAGGACGAGGACATGACCAATCAAGACGCTGGGTCCGACTCTGACATGGAAGTGGACCACGAGCCTTCTCAGAAGCTGCCTCAGGAGGAGGCCCCAGCAGAAGCTCCTGTGGCTCATGCCACAACGATAGAAAGTGAAGTTGGCAAAAGCAAAGCATTTTGCCTGGTTGACTGAAACGACAAAGTCCTAAGCACTTACTAATGCCCATTGTCATGACTTAACTACGCCAAATCCATATTAAAGATTTTTAAATTTTTCTACAAGCCTGTTGTCTTTTTGCACTTTTGGGGGATACTGTCGAGACCGGTTATAAAGGAGTCGGTGATAACGAAATAGCGGCTTCAGCGAAGCGATCCGATTCCCATTCTTGTTTGCACTTCGTTAACCAATAGTTGATTAAAACGAAATAGCGGATATAAGCGAAGTGATTTCCGGTTCCTGCTAAATTCGTTATAACCGGTCTCGATCAGTATCATTTTCAGCAACTGGCCGAGGTTTAAGGGAGCATGACAGATTCTTTGTGGTGCAACAACTGGGATGGTGGGATGGAGTAGTTGTGTGTAAGAGGAATGCGTTAGAAATGTTTTAGTGCAGAATTACATTCTTACTGAAGCTGATTCTGATTTAGCCTTGAGAAGTAAGCGTGCCACGGTCGAGATGGTGGGCTGGCTGTCAAACTTGTGCGCCGCTTGCTCTGCCGTCCACACAAAGCTGGTCGGCTGAAAACAAACTACCCCTTAACTGCTCTAGAAAGGTTTCAATGACATTCACTGTCTTTTCCAAAACTCCAAGCCGAGCCTCGAGCTTAACTCTGGGTGGCTCACAACTAAAGCACGTGCCCTCCACAACCCTCCTTGGTGTCGATCCTTAAAAGCCGTCTCAAATTTGCCTCCCAGGTCCACAGCGCCACATCGAAAGCAAGACGCATGCTGGGCTTCGTCACTTGAGTCGCACGAGGGATGAAACCCAACACCTTCCACCACCTTTACACTGCGCTAGTGCTGCCCCACCTAGAATAATGCTCTGCGTGTGTGGTACACCCAGCAAAAATATCTCCAAACCACACTATAAGGTGTGCAACGGCGTGCCGCCTACACTTACGATCGCCGCAGTGTTTCCCCACCGTCAGTTCCACTCCCCTACAGAGAAGCACCCTCTAGACTCTACTGACCTCCTAAAGACTGCTGCCTGGAGGAACCTGCACCAGCGACAGCAAGTGGCATCTGTCTGGCTGTTCTGCAGGATCATGGGACTAAACCAACAGGAACTTTACTGATGCCCCAGAGTGAACAGAGGAACACGTAGACTCCAGCCTGTGATGTCCCGAACATTACGGCATGGGGGAGTCCTGCCTGCTGAGGGCAGCTACACTTAGGAGGGGTCTCCCTCCAGACCTTGCTGAACACAGTCCCTCTGATCCCCAAGAGGTGAAGGCAGTAGCTCAGAGTGCTCTTCCAAGACCTCTCTAACAGTGTTTAAACCTTTCCCCTCTACTTTTAGCTTATTTACATACTTTTTCATTATTTTGTGCAAATGTACATATGTTGTAAGAGGTCATAGAGCCAGTGTTGTGTGGCACACTACCGGGTGAAACAAGGAGACGGCAGGCTCTTTAAATCGACCGGAAAATTCGGTTCCTTAACCTATCGCGCTACGACTTTGTGCAGCGTTGCCCCCAGATGGTGCATTTTTTTGTAAAATTTGCAAAGAGCGAACTTACCTGAGGAAAAGGTAAAGAAAGAAAAAGGCTTAGCTCCTATGGAAACGCAGTGACGCCACCGGTCTGCAAACAACACGGCGCCGTTTCGCACGGGAGACAAGAGATGGCGCAAGCGGTCGCGACGCCAACTGCCGCCAACGAACGAGCAGACGACGCCGAGAGCCGCCGTGTTTAGCAGACAAGGAACTGCAGTTCCTTGTTGTTACCGCGCCTGTTTTTGTTTCTGCAAATGTCGCCGCCTGCGGAACGCGAGCCGCTTTTGAGTCGAAAAGATCGTCTGCTAAAGTGCCGGCTCTCGGCGCCGTATGCTCGTTCGTTGGCGGCGTTCGTTGCGCCATCTCTTGTCTCCCGTGCGAAACGGCGCCGTGTTGTTTGAAGACCGGTGGCGTCGCTGCGTTTCCATAGGAGCTAAGCCTTTTTCTTTCTTTACTTTTTCCTCAGGTAAGTTCGCTCTTTGCAAATTTTACAAAAAAAATGCACCATCTGGGGCAACGCTGCACAAAATCGTAGAGCGATAGGTTAAGAAACCGAATTTTGCGGTCGATTTAAAGAGCCTGCCGTCTCCTTGTTTCACCCTGTAGTTGCATGGACATCAGCCTCCCCCAACACCAGCATGCCTGTACATTTCTACCTCAAAAGTGCAATAAATAATATCAGTAGCAATATGAAAAATTGACAACAAAAAATAACAGCAGGGCAGAGGACTACGAGACGTTTTAAGGCATTTGAGGAGGCTTAATTTCGCCAGCGGCGAATTGCAGAAGCTTCAAAAACAATAATCTAAATGAAAGGCTCGACGTACACTGAAGCACTTGTGAGTTGTGAATGCAAAAGCATGAATGTCGTTCTTGCGAATGCGTTCAGCCAAACGCTTCCTTTTCCTAGCGCGGGCACGTGGCGCCTTGGGGTGGCTCTCCTTGAAACTGACGCGCCTCGACCAATGGGGAGCCTCATTCCTCGAAACTATGACGCGCGCCAGCCAATGGGAGCCCTATCTATTAGATTTCGGCTTTTTCACTTGGAAGGGGAATTTATTTACCGTTTTGATCGGCTTTTTTGCGCGGCTTCAAAGCTGGGAGCCTCCAGATCGCGGCTTCACTTTGCTCCATTGGGGAGTTTAGCTGCTGACGTTGGCTGCTGATGACGTCGGCTCGCTCCATGGGACAGTTAATGCTTTCGCATTAAAACTAGGAAAAGGAGGATGTGGTGACGCTAGGCACGACGTCGTTTGACTGCAGCAAATATTATACCGTCTTTGCAATTTGCATTTTGTTTATTTTAATCCACTGAATTCAAAACCGAAACCAACTTTTGGTAACGGTAATTAAAAAGTTATAATTATGTTTTATGTAATGCATAGTTTCCAAAGTTTTGCAGTGGTAATTAAAACATATATAATTATATTATTTTATACAAATTATAATCTTTCACTAGTCGAAACTCGTTGATAAACACCGGCTTGTGAATTCAACAATATATGGAGATCCAAACAAAGACAAGCCGATACCAGCCACTCGTGTGAGACGCTCGCGTGATTGCGGCTGGTGCTTCTTTGCTTCTGTCCGTCTCGTACAGTACATCTCATAGATATCCGTCATTTACGCTTCGTTTTCTGCGTAGTACGATAACGCTACAGAAGAAGAAGTAGGTGTTTCAACAGGGGTGCAACGATGCAACGAGCTACAGTCTGCTGAGATCTGTCGTTCATCACGGTTTCGCCAAGGTAAACCGCGATCAGGCCGCTGCTCCCGAATGTCGTGCGCCTTACGTGCCTGAAAACAAGTCTACTTAAACCGCAGCTTCGCATTATAATGGTTGGTTTGTGTTCCGCTGTAGGTTCCGTGGCCATGCATCACCCCGTGCGCGGCGGCTCCAGAGGCGGCGCTGATCAGTTCAACTGGGACGACGTCAAAGACGACAAGTATCGAGAGAACTACCTGGGTATGCGACGTCCCGGGCTTTCACTTATCTCTGATGCCAACAGACGCATCACCCCATCTCTGACAAGGTGGGAAAGGCAGGGTGGAGCTTCAGTTGTCCCACCCCCATCTCGAGCTTCTTACCTTCGACTCCGCTTGGGCCTCTCGTACACTCAGGGCACGCGTGCTAAATTACCCAAGAATCAAGGAGAATGCAGGCATTGGTGTTCCACGCGCCGCACGTGCTGGCTTCAGCAGTAGCAACTTTTCTAAAGCAAATGCCTAAAACAAATGGCATCTTGCGCGCGCGTTCGTCAGCGCTTTATTTTGGCTTATTTACTTCGAATCTTTGATACGGGGAAGGCGTGCCCGTGTGGCGCATGGAACACCATTCCCTGCATTCTCCTTGATGCTTGGGTAATTTAGCAATAGGTCTATTGCAGCCAAAGCGCTGCGGAAGGCATGGAGCGCGTGTTGGAGGCCGGGCATTCGAAAAGCACCACCTGCCGTTCTCATTCTTTCGAAGTGTTGTGTGGGGTCTGGGGCTTTGAAAAACGTTAGAGTTCTAATAAGCCTCTACAATCTTCAGTCATATTTGTTTTTGTCTTTTTTGAGCAGTAGGGTCAGCTCTGGAAGCTTAGTTTCTAATGAATGGGAAATTCAAATGTTGCACGCATGGGAGATCACTGCTCGTCTGAGCACCTTGGTTACCACAGAAAGCTACGTTGAGTAGACCTTTTTTCAGATTTGCGCACCATCTGTGGGACATTGCGCTAACCTTTCTCCCGTAGCCTCAAACATGGTAAACCCATGTTTGAGGTTATGAGCAGAGTGCAGTGGGAAAGTAATGCTGCACTGCTGCTACGCCTCGCTGTGCAATCGACGGAGAAATAAGGAACCTACCAAAGCAAATGTACTGATTGTGGGGTTTTTTGTTTTTTCAATGTCACGTTTTACGGCGATTCTTGAAATAATCGTAGCAAACTGCTTTTCGGGTGACTATATTGAAACTGACGTCGTTTCGGTCATTTTGAACGGAACCAACTTGACACTGTCTGAACCAGGCTTGCTAATGTGATGCACTTTGAAATACTAAGCACCACTACCTCGTTTGAAACAAACATCCTAAGAAGTAGGCGCAGAGAATGCTATGCAGGCAGAGCGAGGACGATGGGAAACCTCAAACAGGATGCGCGGAGGGTCGGTAATTTGCACAGCCGCCGAGAGATGGCGCTAATAATAAATAAGGTCAGGTTGCGTTAGTGTGTTCATCCAGACAGGTTTCATTTCAGATTTAGTCGTGACGGGAGTCATGAACTACTGTGGGACCGATCTGAGTGTGTAGCTGTAGTGGGCAGTTGGATCTAACAATAATCAGTGTCACTGAAGCACATATTAATTTGTCTAACCTTTAGCACTAGAAGAAAAAAAGAACAGAAGTGACACAACTGTCGCTGACTCGTAACCAGGGACGGATTTAGAGAGGGGTCCGGATGTCCTGATCCCCTCTTGATTTCTGCATGTGAGAATAGGAAGGGACGGAGGGAGAGAGTTCCTAAACATATGGGTACAGCTGACCAACACCTGACCCCCCCTTCAGGAAATTCCTGCATCCGTCCTGCTCGTAACTGAGGTTGTAATACCGTATTAGTAATGTTGTTAAACCTCAGTTCCAAGTCAACGCCTGTCACGTTGTGCATGTTCCTTTTCTTAATTTTTTATTCCTGAGCGCCGTGAGTTTTTCACGGACACACTTCTAGGAGGGTCAACTTTTGAACCCTTGGCTTAAAATTACTGAAATTTACACGGTAGCCTGGTGGTCATGCTAGAGGATGCATAACAAAATTTTCGGTCTGATAGGTTAAATAGGAAGGAAATTAGAGCAGCTTCTATCAGCAACACGCCTACATTGTTTAGTTAATCTATCATCGGAAAACTATCATCGTCGGAAAAACTATCATAATATGCAAGATTTTATTTGCTAGATATGTGCAGAATGCCTAGTAGGGATGCGGCTATGGAAAGTGTTTTTGTAAAATGTCTTCTATTTCTATAAAGTTTCTCTTCTGCGTAATTTACAGGTAAAGCTTTTTGGCCTTCCGTAGTCTTAGACAAAAATGTCAGCATTTTTTGTAAAAGATTCCTGTAAATTGACAAAAAAGTTTGCATAGTCGCATTTTTTATTAAATTTGCAGTCAGGAAAAGTCAAGAACGTGCCTTCCCATGTATTGTCATTAGCAAACGATAGATTGACTGTAATGGAATTTATACATGTAAGTGCGAACAAAGAAAAACACATTCTAAGTGCTCCAAACTCCACCCTTTGGCTTCAGTGGAGAGAAAATAATTTGAGGCAAAATTAACTATGCAGTGTAAACTAATTAAAACTTTCTGGAGAATACTCTTGGGATGTTGGTGGATGTAAATAGGTCATTTTTTCAAAAACCAACCTTTTTTGCAGAATTCTGTTTTTCTGGGCAGTGTCCCTTCTTAAAGGGCAGTGCAACTGCCCCTTTAAGGGCACTGCCCAGAAAAGTGGATATTGTTCTGCCGCCTCAGCAAGGGGCAGAACAGTATGCACTGTCGCTCCTTAAAGGGGCAGTGCATATTGTTCGTCAAAGCCCAAGTGACCAAAAACGCGTCACCTTTCCCGAAAACCGGCTGGTCTTGTCTGCGCAATCGCAAGGCAAAAAACGAGGTATTGTCGCGAGCCTCGGCCATGTGACAGCGGCTGCAGGAACTAAAATGATGGCGTCTCTGGGGTGCAGCGGAAATCAGCAAACCCTGTCGCCGCAAACCCGCGCGACCTTCGACGAAAGGGTCCTCCTTTCAAAGCTTCATTCAGTCGCGGAGGATAGCGGCGGTGGTTTTCTAAAGAGAGTGCCCGCGTGGTTACCCACGCGGGCCTCCAGAGTATGCCGTCACCTCGAAAGTCGCTGTGGAGAGTTGAGAGGCATCTTCGCGACCTTGATTTGTTTCATTTTTTTTAAGCAAGAACTCGGCGCCTCGGAAGAAAATGCGATTTTCTGTTTTTACGCTCACATAGGTGACTCAGATTAATTTCCGCAGTTAATTGGCCAAACTGAAAAATCGGCAGCACTGCCCCTTTAACATGCGCCAACTGGCCTATTTCTCAACCTTAGGATTTGAAGTGTTTCTGAAAAGTTCTCACCTCCGCACAAACTCAGCACCTTGACCTTTTGCAAAGAATCTTTCTGCACAAACTCGGCACCTTGATCTTCTTGCAGAGATTCGCATATTCTTAAGCTCGTCCAAGCTCAACTCTTTTTTTTTATTTTTTTGAATACAGAAGTATTTTTTTCTCACTGAACACCGGAATGACTAGCACCAACTTGTAGTGGAGCTAGTCATCTCAACATTGAGAGACACCTCTTTTGTGCAACTGTCCCACTCCATAGCCTCAGCTGCTTTTGCACCAGAAACACCAGATCCAATCTCTAAGTATCGCTGATTTGCTATCATCCTAGCCTGCGCACCGTGCATGTGCTAGTTCGATGTACAAGTAAGAATATTGTCAACAATATTGTTATTATAATACAGTATTATTACAAAGTGTTGACATACGGACCAAAACCCATGCACGAGTCAGATTTGCATTCGAGCCTCGTTAAAGACATGTTGCCGACTGAACCAACGTTTGACATCGGTATGCAATGGGCTAAAGGGGGCTGAAAAGGAACAGCAGACTTTGAGAGACCATTATGTTAAAATGCCCGAGACTGGATGTGAAAAAACCTTGAAACAACCAAAAGTAGAAGAGACAGGGAAAGAAGTCAGGTGTTTTAACATAGTGGTAAACTTATACCAGCTTGCCTGCACCCTGTGTTTTTGTTTGAGAGAGTTTGAACTGTGTTTTTGTTTGAGAGAGTTTGAACTGTGTTTTGTTTGAGAGACTGTGTTTGTTTGAGACACTGTGTTTTTGTTTGAGAGAGTTTGGAACTATAGATCTAGCTAACTGTCCTTGTAGAGTGCGCAGTTTGAAATGATGTTATCTGTAGTTATTGACAGAATGAGAGTCGTGTCTGCACACCGTTCAAACCATTCTAATTGTGTGTGCGACCATAGCATCCGTGTGTGGCGAGAGCAGGTGAAGCTGGACCCTGGGGTCTATCCTTCCCTGCCAGGGCACTCTCTCAGGGCCCCCGTGGACCGCTGGCAGAAGGGCAAGGACCTGACCTGGTACGCCAAGGACCCCAAGGCCCAGGGCGCGGAGGCAAGGGCCGCGGCACGGGAGAGCGAGCTGGCAGCCGCCAAGAAGGCAGAGGAAGAGGCTATGCTGAGCGCGCTGTGAGTGCTCCGACGAAAGTTATAATGATAGCGAGATTACCTATGACGGGGTGATTGAGGAAAAAGGCCATCAGACGCATCCCTCGGGTATGTGGCATCCAAGGAATGTGATGGATTACACTTGCTGCACAGAAAAGGTGTTCTGCGAGGTTGCTCTAAGCCAAAATTACTTGAATTTCTTTCTTTTTATAACTAACTGCCACTTTTTTTAGTTGCTTCAGTTAGACGTGTGATCATTGCGACTCCTCTTACTTTTTGTAGCACCTGAAAAGGGAGGGGCGAGGGATGCGGCTGCAAAACGAGAATACCGGGACCAGCTGCGACAGGAAGCCAGTCGCCACTACACGGCGGCCGACCGGCAGTTCAAGTACCAGTTTACGGACAGTGTTCACGAACAAGGCGTTCTAAGTGCTACGCATCTTCTACACCTTTGGGAAATGCTAAAGAGACAGCCATTTCTTGGTTCAGATATCTTGCCAGAATATATGCCAAGTCTAAAGAGCTCTGTCGATTGTGCCTTTTAGCACGTGTGATTGTTCCGGTCACAGGATGTGATCTTTTGGTGGTCCTGTTGCCCCCTCTTGGATGATAAACACCACAAACTCCGGGCATCTGTGAAGCTTTCTGTCCGCATGTGGGTGTTATTTGTGCGATGCTTTCTCGTAACTTGGCATGGATGTTTTTGCACAATGTTGTGAAGACTAGAGGCAGGAACTGTGAGGTACTGGAAAGGTTTAGTTTACACAGACACCCGCTCGACGAGATGGCTGTCCACATCTGAGGTGTAATGGAAAATATTGTATGGTCTGAATGTGGATACAAATTCTTTGAATGCGAATATCGAAATTGCTCTCCATGCTGGACTTTGGTTATTTGCTTGGACGTGTCTCATGTGTGCTCTGTTTGCTTTTTTTTTTTTTTTCTAGGGGGTTTTCAGTGCCAGCCAAGCCAACACACCAGCCTTTGTCGAGGGAGGTAAGTCGTTTTTCCACATATACGGGGTTCACTGGATTTGGCTGGAAGGGGGGCCTTTTAGTCCTTCTTATGGCCCTGATGGATGTTGTTGCCCATAAACAGACTGCCTGAATCGGTTTTCTCGGAATGGAGACTACACTCGGCATAAACTATATCGTGCTACGTTGTGAAGGCAATACAGTAGAACCATCTTAGATATGTCTCCAGCTTTTATGTTCAAAAACTGCCGGTCCTACCAAGCTCCCAGCCCTTGGGGGCCTTCTTATTTTTACGTTTTCCCGGATTACACTTTTTTTACCCGCGGTCCCCTGAGAAACGTATCAAGAAGGTTCTACTGTAGTAGCTTTCACAGCGCTGTAACCCCACACTACCGCGAGAGCTTGTGGCTTCATCTTGCGTCTCATTCGCACACGCTCTGGCAAGTGGTTTGAACAGTATTGGAGCGCTGTGGAAGCTATGCTAGCCTTCACACCGTAGCACAAAATAGTTGACGTAAAGAACAGGTGTTTGAAAAAAGTGGTTGATTTTAAAGGGGCCCTTCAATCATATTTAAGCGTATACCTTTTTTGCGGTTTCCACGTCTCTGGGGTTCGGCAAGCCAGCGGGCACGGAGAGAGTAACTAAATATCAGTGCATCATATTTTAACCGGACGACGTGGAAACCTCCTCCACCGACGGGGGTGACCCGCGGTACCGAAAGCGCGCGATATGCGACGTCTTTGGTCCTGGGCTTACTACTGGTCAGAGCCGCTAAAAGCTTTTTTTTAGTCGAAATACAAAATATAAGTGGCGCGAACCGTTTCAATTATTTATAAAAGTAGTTTTTGTTCAGTATTCTAGATCAGAAAAGAAACAAATGCAGTTTATAAAGTACGAAAACAGGAAATGACCCATCGACATACCCGCCACCAAGCGGTGGAAAAGGCGGCGCATACTAGAAAGGAGTAGTGGGATCTGGCGCCGACACGGAAAGGTCCCGGATGTACGCGGCGGCGCTGCGGTCGTATCGACAGAAGGATCCGACCGTGCTCCGAGCGTTCCGGCGGCCTTCGGCGAGAAGCTTTGTCTTGCGGTTTGGCCGTTTTGCGGTATGGCAGCGCGAAGTGGCTCCCATTCTGAATTGATCTTTACCCCGTGTTTGCTGTCGTTTGTGGCCAATGAAGTGTCATGATGAATTAGTGTTTAATCGCGCAGCAAATGCAATGAGAGCCGCTCTGGCTGCCTGCTGCATACAGCCTACCCAGAACATGCTTTAGTGGCGCCCTCTCGCGCCGTCGACACGGAGTGCGGCAGCCGTGAGCGCTCGCTAAGCTCACTACCCCCTCTAGTTCACGGCCACTCAAGCAACCAAGGATGTCATGAGGGAGGTTATTTTTTGCTTGTTTTTGTAACTTTAATTTGCCTATAACTTTTAAAATAATGCTAAATTCGAGAAAAGAAGAGTTTCATTAAGGTACTACGTTCAGTGCGCTCAGGTTCGGTGCAAGCTAAAAACAGTAAAAAGCCCCGTGCAGGGCCCCTTTAAGTAAGAATAGGTGCCAGTCTTCGTCTGTGTGTTTTTCAAAGGATAAGTTTTAACTTACCGAGTTGAAATCCAGGGAAGAGGCTCTTGTTTCATTGAGTTACAACAAACATTTTGCAGAAGGCATTTTGTGTTTGTTACTCGTATGTTCTTCTGGTTCAGTTCTTTTTTTCTTTTTTAAGATCAAGATTAATCCACATTGTCCACTTGGGAAAGCTGCCGTGCAATATGAAATGTTCAAATAGTCCGCACCTGTAGATGTTTCAGACAGGATGAAATGATGACTTCTAAAGGTGTATAGTTTGCAGACTATGAGTCAAAAAACATGGTAATACTGACTTGTAAAACATTGGCTACATGCTCGTTGTCTTCATATAGGAAGGGAACTGTGACCCGTTCTACCACTCTTTCAGGAGGTGACTGAAGCCCTTCGTCGATCCGACAGCAAGAGGGATCGATTTCGAGACCGACCGCGTCTCCGGCGTCGGCACAAACGCTAGGTAAAGGGCCTATGCTTTGTTTCTTTGGACACACATCCTGATTTTCGTTACAAAGACCAAGTATTTTTATAACATTGTATGTTTCTGTTTTCAACATATTTTAATGGCAGTTATGACAAAAGTCCTCTTTTATTGCAGCACGTGTTATAGGGCGTGTCTCACGTGACATACTTCCGGTTCGAAATCTTGTGCGAGACACCACTTTGAATAACTTTTTCCCAGTGTCTCTCTACGTGGAGGCAGTGCTTCTTATATTGTTAGTAGTTCTTTTGCATCATGATCGACCGCACCAGCCAGATTATTCGGGAATGTAAAAGGGCATCGGCCGGTGCTCGATTTTTATATACACTGGTCTTCATTCATTAAGACGATCAGGTGATAGAGTAGTCGACCCTTCGGCGGCCCAAACGGTTGCGATAGATGCTGCCAGGGCGACGTCGAAAGGAGAAAAAGGAGGAAGCGCAGGTTTATGCAGCCCAAATATGTCCCCAGTCATACTCTCCGTGTTATGTCGTCGACGGAGCCGCTCGCCGCTGCGTGCGTTTCACCGACACCAAACGTGACGCTCAATAACTAATTGTTTGCGCGCAAACTAACAGGGAAAGTGGCAGACGCCATTCATCGATATGGCAAGACGTGGATTACCCAAAGCATTTCGCGGAAACCGCCCTCTATGGCTGCTTCTTAGCCGCCTCTTGTATACGCTCCCATAGCAGAAGAGTGACCCGCAGTTGCTATGTCTGCATTTGACCGTAACTCGTGGTCTAAGCTGTGCTCTGTGCTGGCTTCCGGTAGGTGACGTCGTAGAATCCAACACTCGTGGCCTCATTACTTTGCGTGAAAGTAATACCTAGGTACTTTTATCACTGATTGGATAAAATAGGATTGCAAGAAATTGAGTAGAAAGGAGTGTTGTATTTTGAGGAATTAAAGTAAATGAGCTTGGTTTTAGTAACATTGATGTTCATTTGCCAAGTTAAGCACCCATAAATGCAAAAATGTTCCAAAAGCCTGGATTCATGATTACAAAGCAAATACTTCCAGTTTGTATAACAATGTCAACAATCTATGAGCAGATGTCTCTGCCTCATAGGGAAACATCATCAGTGCAGCCTAGAACAACCCGAACTAGCTACCAGCAAACAAACGCTTTCTTTGACCTTCTCTTCAGAGAAGGACAAAGCAAGCGTTTGACTTGGCTGAAGAGAATAGCAGTTTCTTCCTGTTAAAAAGTTTTTTTAATAGTTACTAACCCCTTAACAATTTTTTGTTTTCTTAAAATGATTGATATTATGTAGTTTTTTTGTTTTTTTTTGCATGTGCGGCTGGGTTTACATGTGTCTCTA
Source organism: Ixodes ricinus (assembly GCA_037355805.1). NCBI lineage: Eukaryota > Metazoa > Arthropoda > Arachnida > Ixodida > Ixodidae > Ixodes > Ixodes ricinus. The sequence continues at coordinate 110,853 of JAZHYW010052350.1, forward strand.
CGATCGGTCGCCATGCTTAAAAATGTACAATAAAACCAACTTGCTGCCATCTCCGAGCAGCGCCACGTATGAAGCTCTGAATGAGCATGGGTCGTCCAAAACAGCCAAGGGGCAAGATGGTTTGGGGACGGCTCTAGGTGGACGAGCTAGAGCTCATCCAAAACGGTTGAGGGGTTAAACGAAGGACTTGTTAAGTTCTTATTAATGAAAACCACCAGAACACGCTCCTTGACAGTTTTAGTTATTTTATCCTTGTGTAGCTCCCAGCTCTCAGATACAGAATGAGTGTCAAAAGTCGGAGGTACTCGCTTGAGAAAGAGTCAGAAGAATATTGCAGTTTGTTGCCATCCACCTTGGAAAAGTTTAGAAACGTTTTTCAAGTGATGTTATCCTTAGCCGGAAGGAATGTAGAGTTGATAAGAAGAGCGTTATGGTCGCTAATGGTTTCTAAGATAGGGCAAGCATAAATACATTCAGGGTGAGATGAAAAGAGCAGGTCAAGGACAGAATCCCCCCGTGATAGGATTTAAAACAATTTGAGTGAGATTGCACAACGGAGAGACTGACAAAAAGCTCAGGTGGTGCTGATGATTCTGATTTTGCGTCATAGGTATTGCTGCTTGCTGTCGGCGTTGACGCTTTGCCGCCGCTTCCCGAGCTCTCAACTCCGGGTCCGCTTGTCGTTTTTGACGCTGTGCAGCAGCTTCTCGCGCCCTGGTCTCCGGAGCAGCTTGCTGTCTACGTAGACGCTGAGGCGCTGCATGCCGAGCTTTTCGGTCCTTTTTCATTCATGGCAGTAGGAGAATGTGTGGTTTTCTTCTTTTTTCTTTTTTTAAGCAGACAGATGGGATGGCATCTCAGAACCCCCTACTCTTTTTTTCCTTCTTTTTTCTTTTTTCATAATTTTTTTTCTAATTTTTTTTTTTTGCCCTACACGAGCACGTGAGCATGTGCTCGCGTGCTCGTGAGCACGTGATCTCACGAGCAGAAGCACGAGCACCCGACGCCGGCCTACGGTGGACGGACATACGGACATGGCTAGCCCCTAAGTAGCTTCGCCCCTAAAACTCTGGGCACTCAGATGGATCACGAACAGTCACTCCTGTTAATCCCCGGATAAAGTCTCCGGCCAACACGATTGGTCATTTGGGACAACTATTGATTACACAGTTTATGTTCTCATTCAGTTTGTCATTGAACTGCCCAGAGAAAGATTGTGGACAATAATACACTCCAGTGATAAGGTAGGAACACACCAGTTTCACACAAACTCAAATGACAAGAACAGCATTATGGTTGCTAATGGTTTCTAAGATATGGCAAGCAGTTCAGAGTTGATTTTAAGGATGTCGGACGAGAGCACATTTTTCATTGCAATCACGACCCCGCCGCCTCTTGAATGAAGTCCGTCTTTGCGAAGTTGTTATAATCTCCAAGAAAAGAAAGTTCTTGATTATCTATGTCCTTTATTGCCTATGTCTAAAATGCACGTATTTACTACACGCATTTCCGTCCCGCCATCGTGGACAACTTGCGTTACGGACAAGTTTTGGGGAAACGGAGGTGTCCGTATTAACAAGACATCGCCGTACATTCCGCGTTAGCACTGTCTTTGCCCCGACGGTGCGGCTTCCTTGGCGGAGCAAAACGTTGGCCTACGGATCCCTGGGCGGCGGGTCCGAATCCCGGCCAAGGTGCCCTCAATATGACGGAGGCTTACGGCAGGGGAACCGAGATTTCTGTTCCTCGTTGGAAAGTCCTTGGATGGTCGAAGTCGTTCACCGATCCTACGCTGGGGCGTGCCAGGTGCCCTAGGTTGGTTTAGCACGGAAACCCCCGAATTCAATTTTTGCCATGGCGGTGCGGGAAAGGGGCAATGCCACCACCTTCGGTAGTCCTTGTCACCGTTCGAGTCCGGAATGAGACCTCCGAGATCTCTCTCCCGTTTTTCCGGCCGAGTCAAGCTTGTAGTGTTGACGTTTTCTTTGTGCACAGGGGCGACTTCTCATCCAGGGGCAAGCGGTCCCACGAGGGCGTCCAGTTTGTGTCCCCGCACCTCCGCGCCCCGGGAGGACGGGGACTCCTCCAAGAAGCGCAAGGCGGGACAGGGTGAGCGTGACCGAGAAACACCCTATTTCTCGGAAATTTTGCTCCAGCTACGATTGTTTTTGTCAACTCCCCCCCCCCCCCTCCCCCACTTCTTTCTTAAACTTGAGCTCCGAGTCTTTCATAATATTTTTAGCATCCGTCCTAAACAGATCACCGAAACGCACCGGTACTTAAAAAAATAAATAAACACCGAAAATATCTGCTAATTTCTGTTATAAATGAGGACTTGAAACTTTGTTGCATTGCCCTTTGAATGATTAAGAGACTAGACTGATTAAGATTAGGAGATTATGGTATCTCAAATAAAGCTAAAGCAGAACCAGAAAAACGGACAGTATATAAGTTGATGAAACAAGTGCTTTTTCTCCATTTGCTTGCCTTTTATTGCTGTTTTAGTTCTTATTGAATGTCATGAGCCAGCTCTGCTAAATTGTCACTAATTTGCGATTTTTGAAACACCTGTCAAAATAGCAGTAAGAGGGTGCATTTGTTTATTTTTCCCTTCCTCTTTGTGTTCTGGTCAAAAGGAGAGGGCAGAAGGCTTCCTTGTACACACTTGGGGAGCTAAGATTATCTGCGATGGGCCAAAAGCGACCTTTAACCTACAGGATCTATAGTCTGTGATAGATTAAAGGGATACTTCAACGAAATTTGAAATATTCCCGTCGTGTTCAAAAATAGGTTGAATATGATCCACAATATCCGTAAATGACAATCGCCCATTTGTATTTTGATCCTGGTGGCTGTATTTTTCGTTATAAACGGCCCACTCTGGCAAGCGCTCGGAGAAGGCCCAGCGCAATCGTGACGTAAATCGTCTCAAACGAGCAAAGCTACGGCGAGGCTGACGTCGAGAGGATGGCCTAGTCGGTCCAGCCACCGAAGCGGCTGCTTTTGTACGAATTTTGAGTGACGGGTTAATCTTCTATAATCTTGTAGGGGGACAATAGCGACTTCTGCGACACACAAGAAAGATTCTCGGAAAGAGGGGAGTTCCTCCTTCCCCCTTCTCTCGTCGTGGCCGGAGGCGAGACGATTTCCGTCACTAGCTCTCAAGGTTCCTAGACGAGCATTACAAACGAGGCGTTAGCGACATCCACCAGGTGCTCTTTGCTAATCGTTTAATTCATTTTAAAATTCCTTTTCGAGACTTTTTTAACAAGATATTGGTATGTTCCATGTGATACTGCTCTTTTGGACACATATAGACCAAAAAATGAGCGCCGAAATTTCGTTGTAGTATCCCTTTAAGAGTCCGGGACGAGCGCCTCCCGCAAAGTTCTCCACCCTTTCCACTTTAGCAGAGCGAACGCTGGAGAGGAGGTGAGTCCCTCCTGGCCTTCTCTCACATTTTCGCTCTGCTAAAGCGAAGCGAGTGGGTGGCTGGTACCGCACGTTTTACCAAATACTTCTGGAAGAGTGATTTTAAAAATGGTGGATTCCGCTTTGATGATTTGAGGTGAATAATTCCAATGCGAATAAGGATTAATGAGCAATGAAAATGTACAGCTAGCAGCAGAGGCAAATTCTAGAAAGGGGCAGGGGGGGGGGGGGACGACGACCACCTCTTTCCCTCCCCACCTTAAGTCCCCTCCATAATTTTTTTCAATTGAAACAAATTGATACGCACCAGCCAAAATGTCAATTTTTGGTAACATAGCATATATTGGGTCAACAAAGTAGGTCCAGGCAACGTTTCCGCCATAACGTCATATCTCAGTAGACTCCTCGCCCCCACCTTCCAGCTGAATGCCTACTGCATCCCCCGCCCCCCAGTTTGATCCATAGTTTGAAATCCAAGTTGGACCCATAAATCTGCCCCTGGCTAAGAGTTGAAAGTGTGATTTGGACTGGGGTTGTTCTCTTTCCGATTTCTCATATTTCATATCTTCTGCACTTCCAGGAAGGAGAAGAAATCTAAAAAGCACAAGAAGGAAAAGCACAAGAAGAAGCATAAGCACAGAGACCGTCGGTCCCCCAGCTGATGCGCGGCAAAACCGAAACTCAAGAGGGCAAATGGCCAAGCGACTTCATACTCAACAATACACCTTCATTTTATGTGCGATGCATTTCGTTGCTATGTGTAATAGATGTTTTTTTTTATATAGAAAATGTTTTTAGAAGATAGACTTCCAGATGAAATTAATCTTCTAATTTGAATTAAAACGTTTGCAGTCGTAAGAGAAAAAAATATATAAATGTGCCAATGTCCAATTAGACCAATTAAACTTTTCAAAAAGGTGTCCTTAGGGGGTGCATTTATAATGCTCCAAACTTGTGAGTGCAGGTTTCAGGAAAAAAATTCAATAATAGAAAAGCAGATTATTCTTATGCATGGGAAGAAAAATGAAAACAAACTATCTGGTTTGTTTTTATTTTTTCCATCCTGTTGATTTTTTTTTTACTGAAAAATGCACTACCTAAAGACACTTTCCCGAAAGTTTAGTCTCATTGTTCATTGGCTTATTTATGCTATTCTCTTAGCATCCGTGAAGAGCGCTCTGGAACACCCTGTAATTTTTGACACAGTCACTGATTTCCCTACACCCCCCCCCATGGGGTGTGCTCCCCCTTGTTTTTCTGAAGGCACCCCTTAATTAGCAACAACTCCTGTATTCTCAATGCCCCCTCCCTAACTCCCCCTTTAAAAATTTTGACATCCCCCCTAATTTCAATTCCTGGAGAAACCCCTGGACACAGTGGACATGGCAGGCACGTAGCCAGGGGGGGCCCATGAGGCCAGGCCCCCCTCCCCCCCCCCGAAATCTTCCATTTTGCTGGGGCCTCCTCTCTCTCCTCCCCCTCATACAGCATTTTGTCATGCCCCCCCCCCCCCCGCTTGAAACAAAATCCTGGCTACGTGCCTGGGATATTGTGATGAGTCCTGACTCATCCTTTCTTGACCTTGAACTTGGCGTGATTTTGATGGAGCAGACTGGGATTCGGATCAATTGTGGCATCGAACATTTACCTTAATTTAATTTTAACTTAACTTCATTTATTGTACTAGTAGCAACACGTTTCTCCCACGATTTTGTCTCCGTTCTGAAGAATCCCGGAAAAAGCTCACCGCTAAACCGGGTGGTTGCGGAGAAAAGCTCACAGATGTTTTTCTTTTCATATAGAGGCTGTCGGATCATGTGTAACATACATCAATTTATTATCATTAAAATTTGGCAGTTTTGTAAAATACAAAATGTCATTTTTTCTAATATTTGTTAAGCTTATTGTGTATATTGGTCCCAAATTAATCATTTATTTATGTATTTATTTTATTTACAATACCCTCAGGGCCATAAGGCGTTAGAGAGGGGAGTGGGTGTGAAGTACAATGTTTGTTACTGCTTCTCGGAATCTGATGGGGTCCTGGATGGTGACGATGTCTTCGGGAAGGTCATTCCAGTCCACAATTGCATCAGGAAGAGGGGCGTGCTGATGTGCTGTGGAAAAACACTTTGGCCGGGCTTTTCTGTGGTTCACTCTTTAGGCAACGAAATCCTAACTGAAAACTTTATGGAGTTGAAAAACAGGAAAAAGTTTGAAAACTTAAAGAAGTCTGCCTAAAATCTAGAAAGCAAAACTGTAAATGCCTAAAATCCGAAAGTGCATGCACAACAATGCGGTGCCTGAAATTCCATTCGAAGCTTCTGTTAATGTTTGAAAAACGGGATAGAATAGTTAGTAAGATATTGAGGTTTCTTCCACAGACATGCACGTTTTCTAGCCAATCATGATGGTTTTGACATACGTTGCCTTTGTGTGATAGTGCCCTTCCACGCAGTGGCGTAACTAGATATAGACGGCGCCCATGGCAAATGAAATTTCGTGCCCCTCATGATGATAGTGATAAGGATATAATTATCATCATCATTATATTATTATTATGGGTGGACTCGGCTCAGCGCCCCTCCCAAGTGGCGCCCGGGGGCACTTGTACCCCCTCATAGCCGTATATGTAGAGAGTTTGGCCATTCGTTGGGAAGTATAGGAGACAAATGCGGAGGCGCCATTGGCCGAAAGCGGGCTGGGCGTGTTCCAGGGCGTCTTCAGAAATTCGAATGTGACCAACCAGAAGCCGGAAATAATGCCCTGGCGGTGGTCGCGAGAAACAAACCTGATAACTGCATTGGAGTAACTCTCGATGACTGAAAATATGGTACACGTGATGTTTCAATCACGCTCATCCAAATTGATGGTGGAAGAGTGCGACAAGCGGAACGATCGACATAATCCGTACGCCAAGCGCCAAGGGCCGGGAATCTGCCGTTCGAGCGGTCACACTCTGTCCGAGCAAAACAGAGTTAAGCCGCGCACACGTGCACCCTATTTTCTACCACAAAGGGTTATTACACTTCACTCTTACGCGCTTATTAAAACCATTTACGAACATAGACCTTTGATCAGAACTGTTTCTCGCTACCACCGCTAGGGGATTCTTTTCGGCTTCTGGTTGGTCAAGAGAGCATGCCAAGCCCTCTTTCCGAGTCTGCCGCACGCCCTGGCTCTGCCCGCGCCTCCCATTGACCAAACTCTCTACATATACGGCTCTGGTACCCCCCTGCCCCCTAGTTACGCCACTGCTTCTACGGTGAACCACCCATGACCTTCAGAGCTGCACACCGTCGCCATTAGCGAATTCGGCAAGTTGGTAAACGTTATGCATAATGGAAACAGCTCAAACGACGAAGAAGGAGTGAAGACAACAAAAACAAGAGGACGAAGCCGTTCTCGAAACTGAAGTTTTATTAGTAAAAAACGGAAAGAAACAGCGTTACCGACACTGATTACACCACCAAACACCCACTCATCTATCAGGCACCACACAATAACTCTATGCACCACACAATCTGAGCTGAAACGGTTCACACACCCCTATTCATATGAGCTTGCGGCATCATTAGCAAATATGCCCAATAAACTTCAAGAATATTACAAAACGGAGGACAATTATTTTTTATAAAGTGACGAATTCTAATTGTGTTGAATTGTCACGTGGGACGAACAATCCGCTAAAAAAAAAAAAAAACCTGCGAGTTTTTTTTTTTGCATTTGCTCAAAGGCCGGTGAACTTTTCTCCGCACTGCCAGTTTTGCGGTGAGCTCTTCTTCGGTAAATTGCCGCCCGCTGTGAGGTACCCGAGGTGCCCGAGGTCGTTATCGCGTCAAGCGTTGCCTTGCGTCATCGTAAGGTCAACGAGTAAGATATCCCATGACGTCAAAACTGCGTCATCACTAATCGCGTTAGCAGACGACTACGCACGATGGCGCGCGCCTGCGCACGCGCGAGAGAGGTCCGCGCATGCGCAGCGCTGTCGTTGCGCAGCGCGGCTGCTGCCAAGAGGAGGTTTTGCGGCGGTCACCTTCTTTACTTGAGCCAGGCGGCGGCTGGAAAAGTCAAGCTCGTACTTCCACAGGGTAAGCCACGTAGATACCTTATTCATTCGCTTGGGGAATTCGGAATTTACGCGGTGTGTTGCCGTAAACTGCGGGCAGAACGTGCCGATCTTCTGCTCATTTAAAGACCTCTTGTGCGAATAAGGGGCTTTAAAACTGTGCAATGTGCGAGGCCTAAGGAATGAATGAATGAAAACTTGCCGGGCGAGGAGGCTAAAGACTATCTCGCCGGATTCTAACGGATCTGACCACCTCCGCGAAAGATACAGGCAAACTTAGAGCCCAAAACTGCCTGTCCTTGTCCCACCATCCGTCTACTGACGCGCATGATTGGTTCAAATGTAAATCTTCGGTCACGGAAGAGCATGCAGGCTGACGCAAGCGTTGCGTCGCCTCATTTGATGTCGCGACCTTGAACATTCCGTTTTTATTGCGCACAAATCTGCCGGGATCAATTGATCGAAATGGTTACCTTGTCCGAAACATTTTCGCCCATCTTAAATTGATTTCTCTTCGGGCAAAATTAGTGCATCAAGGTGACCGCGTAACGAACCTACTCGACCCAGTGCCATCGGAAGGACACCCTGCTTGTGTCTGCTTTATTTGATGTCCGTGGTTCAGGATTAAATTACTTTTAGTTTAGCGTAGTGAGGCTATGAAACTCGAGATTTCTGACGAGTGGGGCCTTATCACTATGAATTAAAGGCGGTGCCGTCGTTTAATCGCCGCGCAGCGCGTGATGCACACGTGGAAACGGCACGGCTGCTCGCTGCACGCTCGACCAATTGTTCACCCTGGCTGTGACCCCTGCGTAAAGGGCGCCGGCCTGCGTGCGGATTGATCGATCCATGTGTTAAAAAACTTACGACTGCTGGGATTCGTCTTTTTAATTACTTGGTTGATGATTCTTTACCTCGAAACTAAGCAGACATATATAGCCGTACTGATATTGAATAGAATAATTGTTACAAAACCGCCGAAAGACGAACTGTTTTGGGAAACCGGGATTCGTAACTCCGGACGACGCGCCATGGTGTGGTGGCGCCTGGAGTTTGGTGCAACGCAGTGGTATGCATAGCTGACCGGTATTGGGAGACCCGAAGCTCGAATCCCAGCGCCGACAAGGATTTTTCTTTACAATTACCTCCTCTTGGGGACCATGTAAGATGATGCAAATGCGCCATTGTACATTCAATGTGGCTCTTGACTCTCGCAGATGATGATGCCGTCCCAGCTAAAATTCAAATTAGCTCCAATTGGAATTCTATCTGGTTTTAATTGGAACCAGTTGGTTTTAGTGGGGTTCCGATTGGAAGTACACTAGCCAATGGGTCTCACCAATTAAAAAATTCCAGTTGGAACCAAATGGGTTCCAAATGGTTCCCATTGCAGTGACCAATTAGTTGTCCAAAAACCTAAATAATACAAATTGGAAATTCCAATTGGAATCTAATGGGAATTCTCAACTGGGGTGACTAGATCTCCAACAAAAACCGTGCATGTAGTATGTACACGCATGGCACATATCACGTGCTGCCGTACATTGCATGCATACAGCGGTGAATGCTTTCACAGGGTGTCTACCAACCTGGAATTGTCAGGAAATTTCAAAGTGTCAGTAAATGTCTGGAATTTTTCAGGAAATTGCTCAAGTCAGCGGAAAGTGACCAGTGTGGAGTTGCATACCAACTCTTGTTTTTGAATGGGGGCAACCATACCCCCTTCCCACCCACCCAAGGGCCGGGGGCAGTGCCCTTGGTATACCTTGAGCGCCGCCGGCCAGTGTTTGCCCTGCCCAGTGGCGGCTGTGTCGGGGGGAAGGGGGCCAAATCACATGCCTTGCTCCCCCACTCTGAGAACTAGGGGAGGCAAGTGCCCCTCGGTTGGTACGCCCATGCCAGTGTGGGTGGCGCAGTGACACGGCGAACTGGGGAGGGTGTGGCGTGCGTGTTGCAGTGGATGGCTTTCGCGCTGAGTAAGAGGTCATCGCTGGGCGAGCATATGCCCTGATTCACCGGATTAAAAGGGAACAGCTGCTGCAACCCCATCCTCTGCGTTTTGTTTGTAGTGATGGTCTGGGTATTTAATAGAAATATTTTGAGAAAATCTGGAGAAGTCTGGGAGACGCAATTTTGTAGGCACCTTGTCTCAGAACACCTCTGATTAGGTACATTACGTTTTGATGCATTAATAAGACTAATATAGCAAGCGCCATAAAGACTAGGTGCTGTGGTGCACATTGGGAGACCCGCAGTTCGAATTCCGCCAAAGATGTAGTTTTTCGGCAAGTGCTTGGCTTATCAGCTGAAATCAATCAAATATAATAAAAGACAAAGAAAAGAAGAAAAAAAATGGACAACCACACACAGCATCTCAAACACAGTTGTGTTTGAGATGTCAGTTTTATTACAGATTCACTCTGCTTTAATATTTTTTTTCTTTTAGTGCTATAAGAATGTGTTTGCTGAATTGTAGAATTCCTGCAATGAACAGAGAAATCTTTAAGCATTATGGTAGGCCCGTAAAAATTTATCTTGGGGTCAACTTACTTTTTTTTGCCTTAAAATGGAGAAAGATCTAATCGGGCCATTTTAATCTTGTTTCACACACAAGCGCCTTGTCTTTTTTCTTGTCCTGTTCCCTGGCACATTTGTTGTTGCTGCGTGAGGTTGTGTCACATGGGGTGTGGACATACTAACATTTCTTTTGCTTCCTCGACAAAAGGAGCGTAGGGGCGCCACACTTGCCGAGCAACGTGGCTATAGGGGGTCGGCGAACCTTGGGTGACGTCGTGGGCCTCTGTTGCGCAGGTCTTCAGAGCAGCCATGGTTGAGATTCCCAAGGGCGACCCGGAGAAGGGCAAGAAGATCTTCGTGCAGCGCTGCGCCCAGTGCCATACGGTGGAAGCTGGAGGCAAGCACAAGACTGGCCCCAACCTACATGGGCTCATCGGACGCAAGACGGGACAGGCGGCAGGCTTCAGCTACACAGACGCCAACAGGAGCAAAGGTGGGACCGCTTGCACCACATCTGGGCGGTTGTTTTTGCACGACACGCAGATAGATGCCTGCGTGGTGTTAAGTTTCCACTGAGAGAGATACTGGAACATAATGCCTCGGTTAAATGGGAGCCAAAGAAGTTGTAGGCGAGTATAGACGCAGGCACCAGTCAACTGAGTTGGCCGAGAGTGATGGGCGGGCAGCATTATGAGGTATTCACACTTTTAAAAACGGAATGTGTCCTATCAGCCGAATTCTACAAGAAAGCAGTCGCGAAAACCAACGTGTGATTTTGCAAGGTTGTTGCGTGTCATGGCATCACGGGATGGCATAGGGCTCGGTCACATGACATAACGTCAGATTCACCCCCGTGAGTCTGACGTTGGATGACTGCAATGTCACGGTGTCATGCGACCGAGCTCTGTGACGTCATGGTCTCACGTGATGTCATAATTTCATATGACATCAATTCCCTCATTAAATTTAGCGGGGAAATTGACGTCGCATGCCCAAATCAGAAGACCAAATTGTGTGACGCCAATTTCTGCGAGGTGGTAGTTTGCATTCTACACATTGTCCCCTCCCCAATCTTTGTAGGCATGATTAAGCTTGTGTAATTATTGGAACTCCAGTAAACGCCATACAGTGAGAGGCGTCCACAGGCATGTCCAGTTTTACGCCGAATGGCACTCTGGGCAGGTTTGGACGATTCCGTCGGTATCTGGGGTTCCTCTACAAATACTGCGCTTCAAAGAGGGGTGACATGCGCAGATTTCTTTTTTAGTGGCTGGAGTCAACTCTGATCAATCTGCTTTATTTCCAGTATGTGCAGGGAAGTTAATTTGCAAAGAAAGCAGGCAAGCATTTCTGATGTGTTTTGAAACCTACGACAACACAGTGGCAACTTCGTGCAAGTTTGGAAAGCATGTCCTTTTTGTGTATCATCCTAAAAAACTGCCTAAAATATTTCGGAGCCTCGTCCCCATCAGAAGCAGAACCGCGGGGATTCAATGACATCGATAATCTATTGTGAGGTGGAGCAGGTACAAGAGAGCCTGTGTTACAGAAAGTTTCCAACTGCTCGATCGAGGTCGCGTGGTTTATGGGCTGCATTTGCAACACGAGGTGCGAAAACGCCGATCGTCTGCAAACGTTTCCTCCTTTCACCTGTTTCCTCTTTGCCGCACGAAAACGCAGTGCACGTGCACTTGCAACCAATCGTCTCGGGAGGCGTCCGCCGCTAAATTTTGCAAATGCTCCCCACGATCTGAGAGGGACCCTGCCTTCAGTCTTGGCTCTTTGACGGGCGCACGGAAGCCCCCTTGGAGGAAAGTTTCACAACCTGATTCGGTCCACTATAGTCGTTGGACAGAATGAGAATGACGGGGCGTCTCTTTTGAATGTTCGGCCTTCTGGCGCGTGCTCATTGCTCTAGCAATGAGGACGTGCTCATTGCTACAGCCATAGCTTAGAGACGTCTCTTTCCCCCGGCAGGCATCACCTGGAACCGGGACACATTGTTCATCTACCTGGAAGACCCCAAGAAGTACATTCCGGGCACAAAGATGGTGTTTGCGGGCCTGAAGAAGACGCAGGACCGGGGAGACCTGATCGCCTACCTGGAGCAGTCCACCAAGTAGATCTGTCGCACTGCCAAGGACACAGGAGGGCGACCCGGCACCTCCCCATCAAGTAAATTATCGCCGTCACACCGCCATCAGCAGCCGGGTCACCAAGTCTTAGAGGTGCCGCTTGTTCCCTCGGGAAATAAAAGATGTCTATTACTGTTAACTCTTGTTGGCTTTGCTGGGGTTCTGTGTGGGCAGTCATTGCCACACCTATTGTCTGTTGCTAGTTAAGAAACCAGGACAAGCTCCTCTGCCGCACAAGAGGAGGCGAGGAGGGATTCATCTGTCCAGCGCTCGCTCCACTAAAGAGTAAAGTATGGAGGGTGTTGCAGGAGGAGGTTTATGCTGGTTTGTTAACCTGCAACAGACTACAGGGCTTGCTGGTTACAGAAGTGAAGGATCAGGTCGACCAGGGACCCAAAAGCTCATATTCACCACTCTGGAACGTTAAGAGTATGTCGGTGAGGTGGCAAAGCCATTGGTGCTTCGACCCACACGGAAAGGGGAAGCACTTTTTAAAAAAAACCCTGTAATATATTTTGACCTATTTTTTTTTTTAACTTGCATAACCCCCCTGGTAATGACGCAGTTGGAATTGAATGATGGAGAATTGATGCACAGCCATCACAAGCAGTGTTTACCATAGTTTCCTTCCAGTTGTGATAATCTGCGGACCTGAAAGTGCCCCCTGGGAGGATTGTGCGCCTTTAAGCATCGGAATGAGTTGCATGCAATTTTCAGCCTGTGCCATATCAAGATACCCATATCGTCATTATCCCATACAATTTGCTAATGCCCTTAGCATCGCATCACTGAGTGCTCATGCTTGCCACTGATCAGTGCTTTATGCACAATGTCTTCCTTCTTGTACACTTCAAAGCTTTTGATGAGCGAACTTGTTCACAGAATCCAAGAAATGCTCTTAAAAATTTTATATTTTATAGATGATTGCAAGCATGGCATCCTGTCTTAGTCTGCATGTATGCAAGCATGCTCGTGAATGTATACCAGTGGCAGGCTTGCAGTGCTTGCCCACAGCAGCAGAGACGTTGCGATGGTCGGACGACCCTGCTAGAGAAAGGCTTCAGTAATGTACAGCAGGCATCAATATGAACTAGCCTAACAAAATGCTGGCAGAGCGGGCATTCTGTTAGGCATTTAACTTTGCGAGCGAGACTCGAATGGACTGCTGCAATTTTATGCCTGGGGCAGGTTGCCGATAAACTGAAAAGTTGTGCATGGATGTGGAACTTCATACATGGCCTTGAGGGTCGATAATGGTTTTTGCAAATCGTCTTGGAGCACCCCAAGACCGATGCATAGCTTATTGACAACCTCCTCCCTCCCCCTTTCATGGAATTGTGGCACTCCGTTCCAGCCTCGCTCCCCACAGGTTATCGCGACAAGTGCTCCCGGGATTTTTACTACTACGGCCGTTGTTCTGCTGGCGTAGTTACTCCCACTGTACAAGCCCATGATGCTTCTGTGATGCTTTTCAAAAAGTTCCAGCTTTCTCAAATGCATTCTGTTAAGTTGAAAGGTATGAGATATGCACCCTAGTTTTGGCACTAGGTAAATCGCCCTATGGCAGTGCCAACTGGCCGGTGCAACTCTCTTCTCATGCAGGAATTATTTTTGATTAGTGTAAGAGGTGCAATAAAGTGATGTGCACATAAGTAGTGCCACGTGTGTGGAAATGAACTCGTTTAGTGGTTTGGCAAAGGTATCTGCAGGCAGCTTATAGTGAACAATGCGCTGGACTTGGAACATAGATTTATTTATTGTCAATACTACTAACACTTTGAGGATTTTAATATGGTGGTTACAAATACAGCTGCATAACTGCAATGCAAAGCGATATAGCTGTATGGTCATACATAATTGGCATACAGGGATGCTGCAACTAAAAATACTATAATAGTTATGTCAAAAGAGTAAATATAGTGTTACTCTCACAGAGTGCACTTCAGCTCATTGAATGTCACTTTCAAATGCTCGGTGCTCCATAGCAAAAAGTAACCTCCATTTTACATGTATTCATGAGCTTTGCATCCATTTTATGACTGATCAGCCATCAGATGCCGAGACAAATTAACACTTCCAAAATTTGGATGACAGGCAGCACCAGGGAGGCATGTGTGTGTTGGTGGATGTGTTGACGGGGTCTGATATACTCGCACAATTGATGATAGTCTCGCATACAAGATGAGAGTAGAACGACTGACTTTGTCGGCATCTTTTAAGGGTTCACTGAGTGGCTAACATTAGGTAATCAACAAACAAAGTTGTTTGTCTGTTGTGTTGTATGCTATAGGCTAAAAGCTAGGGTCACTGCTTTGTATTTCTGCAATATATCCATATTACTTTTCAGCGGTATAAAATGAGTACACATCTATCACTTCTAGGTAAATAACATTAATTGTTACAAACCTGTGTTGCTTTCCACTGTTTTTCTTTTTCTTTCTGCTTTTGACACATTTTTATGGAGGCTACATACATACTTGGTCTGTCAATTTTGGTAAAGCAAGTTTGCCAAATTCTCCCAATGAGAAGTCTAGGGAAAGTTGCCGTGGCTATGCTCGGATGGCAAGGGCAAAGCGCTCTATCTGAAAGTTACACTAAATTCGTCCCCCATGAATTTTATGCACTTTGCACAATGCATTGACACAGGTGTAAAAACGAGAATACTTTTGCACTACTTGACTAAACAAAACGTTTCTTTGTTGTGGCGTAATTTCAAGGATAGAAGCAAACTATTTCTTTCTGTCTCTCTTGCAAAGCTTGCTGACACAGTGATGAGAAGCACCCCAGGGTGACGATAGTGGAATGCTGCTCACAGATAAACCATATATCCCTCCGCCACCTCCCCATCCAATAGCGTCCCATCGTTTCCGTGACGTCGTGGCCAACGCGGGAGAGGGTTTTGCCTTGCTTTGAATATTTGCTTTATCTTTCGACCTTGACTTGGCGTTGTGGAAGCCGCGAGAGGGAGATTAGAAGTCGTTTTTGTTTCCGATGGAAACAAAAACGACTTTGGGAGATTAGCTTCCCCCTCCGTGGATACAAAGGCCACTTTCAGGGGCTCGGTTTCCTCTCCGATAAATACAAAGGTCGCTTTCTTAAAAAAAAAAAAAAAAGAGGGGGGGGGGGGGGGGGGGGTCGGAGACAAGTTGGCATCACTCTGTAGCCATTATCTATTCATTGAAGCGGAACAAGGGGTGTTTCCAGGGAACTATTCTTTCGACTGCGGATGGATTTCAAACGGTCGCATCACGATTATGGGAGGAGCTTCTCCTACCTTCTTGACTTGTAACCGACTATAGCACTGCACGGGCACCTACGTGGGCTCGGTTCCCTGGCGGTCATTTGGGTCGTGGCTCGTGTCCAACTACTGCGGTAACTAAAATAGCCGAACTCTAACAATGTTTGGGGCACACAAACCCCACCGCGTGGCTATGATTAACACTGGTATATAATCGGCACCAAACCACATGGCTTCTTGATTGTTCCGGCTGCGAATAGGCCGATCTCACCAGGTGGTCCACACATGCGTGACGCCGCCATAACTGTAGTTCGGGTATTGGACATTTCATCGAACGCCGTTTTATCAAATTTCACTTCACCGAATTTTGGAGCATAGTGCTTTTTAGATGTTTTCCTCTCTCTTCTGAGTTATTTTCCCGCTGCTGTTGAATCACCTGAAATAGAATTACTACGGTCACTCTCACCAAACGTTTGGTTACTGAATCATATAGAACATAACAAAACTTGAGTGGGTATGCGACATACTGTTTTCAGGTAAAATAAGCGGCCGTATTCCGCCACATACTTAGTTCCCAATTTGTTCACGCGTGAAAGGTACATCAGGAATTAAAAAATAAAATTAAAAGGCGTATGCCTTTTTAATCTTGCCTTTATATATTTACTCGTGCTTTTGCTGTATCCCAGGAGAATACCTTCCTTTCTAAGAATGTAGGCTGAAAAGCCTGCAGGTCCACGGTTCTGCCAATTGCAAAAAATAAACAGCGGAAACACATCTTTTTTTTTCTTTTTTTTCTGTTTCATGTGATATGGAAACATTATTGCTTCAAGGACGGCTTCGTGCCTGCAAACGTCTCTTCAAGGACGAGGATACAACCTTAATTAAAGGGACATGCCTTCGTCACTGCACCCATGATCACAGGTTTCGTAAAATGTCAAGACGGTGTTGCACATGATGGAAAAAACAGCCCAGAAAACACGGACTACGGGAAGGAGAGGAACAAACACGACAGGACAATGCTGTTCCTGTCGTGTTTGTTCCTCTTCGTAGTCCATGTTTTCTGAGCTGTTTTCCCCATCATGTATAACGTCAACCAACTGGCCCAGTTCACCACCTTATTACGGTGTTGCAGTTTATTATTGGCCACATTAACGGCACAAGTCATCAGTTCCTATGAAAGAAAAAGAAATGAAAGGTGTAGGGGAGAAAATAAAGATTATTATTATTAGTTCCCTTCTCCCAAGGAAAAGAAAGGACTGATATCCTTCCGGTTCTAAAAGAAAACTATTTCCTAGATCAAAAATTCCTACTGCTCAACTAAGAGTGTTCGATGAAGCGACTTCGATGAAATGGCGTTCGTTCGATGAAATGGCTTCAATGAAACCCACGAGACAGCTCGTGCCGCTTCGTGCTCAGCTCGCGCAAACCCTGAGCATGGTTATCGCTTATCGCTGGTGCAGAAAGGCTACAGTTCCCACGATGCACGGCGGCAGCGAGGCTCTTATAAAACTGGCTGTGAGATATTTTTTTTTTCCTGTGAGTGCTTGTGCGCAAGGAGAAAGAGAGAAAAACACACACCAAAAAAAGCTCATTTTGTAGGTTAGTTTTTCTTCGGTGCCTCAAATTTAGTTACGCAATTAGTGCTAAGAAATAATTCTGAGCAGTATCTATAGTGAAATTAATTAGAGAATCGTTTCATGACCCTTCAACATTATAATATCCAATTGTGTTTAAAATTATAATCGTGATAAATGTGGAATACACGGTTAAGTTGATGCAGCAAGTGTGTTCATGCAGATATTTACACAAAATTATGTGCAGTGCTTGAGGACAAAGAACGACAATGGTTCAGAAGTGTAGGATAAGAAATGCTATAAAAAGATGGCTGAACTTAATTCTTCCACCAGTTATGCTCAAAAACTTTCTCTAAACCTGCTGGGTGTTTACACTTGAAGCTAGCACTTTCACGGTGAAGCTAACGAGTTTATTGAAAGCGTGTCCATCGCCTTAGCCTTTTTGAATATTTACTGTCTCTTAGGAGATCGATGGCAACAGTTCAACGGTAGTCGTCATATTCTAAATTGTATTGAACATACTCATAAGAAGGGTGTATATGTATACCCTCCTTGGGGGTTATGTGGAGAGTTTCTTGGAGTCAGTGAACTGAAGGCGTAGCCGCCCCGAACAGATGCAGCTGGCGTCGACGGAACACAGAGCAGCCAACTTAGCCGTTGGAGCGCCGTTGCAGCTGGCGTGCTTCAAGCCTGCCTGTAGTCGGCAGTCCAGGTGGATTCATCCACGAAGATTCTGCGCAGTGTCACCACCTCCTGCAATGTAACGTCAATAGCGCAGTCGAAAATATTTTTATTACATTGAAACAAAATCACAGATTTATTGAAATAAAATTTAAATTGCCTCTAAGTATAGTTTGTAGGTAATATGGCGGATTCATTATCAGTTGCTTCACTGATCCGAAAGCTCCCACGAAAAGTAACTCGTTCTAAATTTCATTATACATTCAAGCACAACTCTCTAAGAGACTCCTAATGATCAAGACAGTGGTATGATTCAGTAGCACGTAGCCGGGGGGGGGAGGTACGGCCCCCCCCCCCGAAATCTTCCATTTTGCTGGGGCCTCCTCTCCCCCCCCCTCACCCCCTCATACAGCATTTTGTCATAAACGCCCCCCCCCCCCCCCCTTCCCGAAACAAAATCCTGGCTACGTGCCTGGTGTGATTGCTGGGTCATACCGCGCGAAGGTAATTACCCCTACACCTTGCTAAATTTCACCAAGGTGAACGGAGCACCAAAACATCTAATTTCGCGCTCTCCGCCGCGAAACGAACAGCTCAGGTAGCGTCACACTCTGGGATCGTTACGGTGGACATAATGCAAATTTTCGCAACTTCTGAATGTCACATTGCATAATGTACTACTATACTTCCGTTGATCCTCATATCGAATAGTGACAGTACTTCGATGCTCCTCAGTATTTGTCATTATTCGTGGTCCTCTCGGGCGGGTTCTAGAGATAACTGACCCACCCAAACGAAAGCTCCCAGATTTAAGTGTTTCCAACTGATGGATCGGAGTCACGTGGGTTTACGGGCCGCGAAAGCGTTTCCGCCTCTCCGCCGGCTTTCGTCGTCGCCACGCGACAGCCTAAACGCATGTTCACTGGCGACGGATCAAGCCAGGAGGCGTCCGCCATCAAATTGCGAACAATCCGCATGGTTGGAGTTGCTCCCTCTCTAAAATCTAGGCTCTTTAGTTAGCTCCGTTGAGTGGGCCTCTCACCGCGTTGCAGTGCACTGGGGAGGAGCGACACTTGCGATGTAGACGTCGCAGTGCTACCCTCCGCAGCGTAGCCGTGTGCGTAGAGGTGAAAAGTCTCTTTCAGAGCGAGCCAGTGCAAATGCACGCAACAAATAATAATAATAATAATAACTAATAAAGAACTGAATGCCGGTGGGACAACATTGCAGTAATATTTTCAAAGTGAAACAGTAGCCCTATTTATTCTCCGCTCAAGAAGCGTAGTAAAATATTGATAACGTTTAGAACGCCTTACTCATGAAGCCTGCCCGAAACCACAATCTGTATCACGCATTAAACATTCCTGCTGTAAAAAAAAAAAAAAAAAAAACTGAAATTTTATTTATTTTGATACGTACACTGATGTCTATATACTGATAATTGAAGAGGGCTTCAATGTCAAATTCCACTTAAAATCCCCAATCTGGATATAGAAAGTAAGACAATTATTAGGTGAATTCTGATGTCAAATTGAATGTGCGGAGTGAACGGAGAAGACCAGTGTATGAATCCGCCACAAAAAATCAAGAGCCAACGCAAAAAAAAAAGGATGCTAAAAAAAAAAAAAGCAGCTTGTTTTTATTTTTGCGTAGTAGTACGAGTCTTTCAGCGGCACATTTGAGGTTTCCTAGAGAAGTGACCTTGTGCCCTCCACTTTTCGCAAACTCGCCGCTTTAGCGGTGACATCTTTAATTTTGATTTCATTATGTGATTGCTTTGGGCCCTTCCTGATGTGACAACAGGGTTTGAAATGACACCACGCCGCTCACATGCTTGCATTTTTAAATGGAACAAGAGAGCAAGCACACTGTCGCTGCCGTCTCGCTCAATTCACTCGGGAAGTATGCAAATTCAGCATATAAATTTGGTGGGAAAAAATACTAAACCTTCTACAAGAGTTTTTGCTTGCCTGACAATTTCGGTAGGAGCATTAGAAAACAATGTTTGTGTTTTAACGTTTTTTCTTGACAGCTAGAAAGCAGAGTTCATAGCTTTATCTTCGGAATTTTCTCCCGCTGAGCAGGAGTTCGTGCGTCCTGAAGAGCTCGCGCTTGTAGCATTGTAGTGGGATTGCCGTACAGGTAACAGCTAGGAGAAAGAGCTGAGAAGCAGATATTAAGACGAAACAATACCCAGTTCAAAAGGAAAGGGAATAGACAAAATTCCAGGACACCTAAGCAGTCGCGTCACAAGGGGACAAGGGGGGGGGGGTGGGCCGCCCGCGGGTGCAGCGCTCAGGGGTGTCGCAGCGGGCCACGAGAGCGGGGGGGGGGGGGGGAGTCGCGGGGGGCTATGCGAGAGCGGGGGGGGGGGTGGTTCGCGGCGGGCTACGCGGGGCGCGGGGGGGGGGGGGGTCGCGGCGGGCCCGCCCCGGGTGCCGCTGACCCTCGTGACAGCCACTGCACCTAAGCACTAACTAGTTGATGAATGCGAAAGCATAAGACGTCGTTCTTCCGCGCCCTTAGTTTGTCTGCGTGTACTGGCATGGACGGCCACGTTCGACCCTGCCGAGGTTGCAGCCGGCGACCGAGCAGGCAGAAATCGAAACCGAACTTTCGGTTTCGATTTCTGCTCGTGCCTTATATTTAGATTGAAAAATATACATCCCATTTTTCGCCAAGCAAATGACGTAGTGTCTTTTAGTATGGCGTTTTAAATGCGAAGTCACTCATTATCCCGATATCTTCGGAATCGAGCGGAGTTGCCCTTTAAGCGATTATTTATATGAGGCATATATCACTTGATATATGGGAACGGGAGTAAGCACCCGCTTGATGCATGGGGTCCGACGTCTTATCGAGTCGCGGGCCTCATGCGGCCAGCGGACGGCGTGCTTGAGACCGCTGATCTATAGTAGCCCAATGAGTAAAAGCGTCTTTTCTAGACGCTTGATATGAGGTCACAGTGGTGAGATTTTCTTGCCTGGTATTTGAAGGGGAGTATATGGATACATGTACAACGCGAAGGAGGGTCATTGAATTGTGCTAAGTTCCGGTACCAGCATTTTTCCCAGAGAAGTTCACCGGACACACACGAGTATTGGTTCCCAAATGTGCTGAGAGTCAGAAAGCGCACTGTAACGGGGACTGATGTGATATGCATACGAGACAAGCGCTGTCTCTAGTGTGCACCTGAACAATTCTCAGTCCTTGTCTTGCGTGTGCTGTTATGGCTTTCCTTCGGCACTTCATATTGCATGTGCACTGGAAATAGCTTTCTTGGGAGCGAGCTGTTCTCGGGAGCACTTGCCTCGGGGCTCTTGGGCTGGAACCTGTGGTAGGTGTTGGCGGGCAGGACGAACAGGTCCTGGTCCATGAGCTCGATGCGGACCCAGCTGTCGTGGGCGTCGCGCACATCGAAGTAGCCCGTGCCCCGCTCGAAGTAGCGGATCTCCTCGTCCGGATGCTTGTGTTCCCGCCAAAACTTCTTGAGCTGTGCCCAGAAGTGCGCTTCGTGTAAGTGGAAGGCAACGGAATTGGAACGTTGGTTCTCGCAACAGTCCGAAGAATCCGCGAACGCTTAAAGCTGCAGTCATCCTGCTCATACATCATACAAAAGACACGATCTGCAGACATGATGACAGAATTATCTGCGGACAGGCCTCGGGCATGTTTAAAGCACGTTTGTTTCATGATTAGAACATGTCTGCAAACAATATCTCTTTCATGAACAATGTGACAAGACACTCATACAGGAAACAAACACGCCTCCGACAGTGTATGCACTGTCTTCTTTGTATGGTGCATTGGCAGTGATACAGCGGCTTTAGACTGAGGCACGAAAAGGAAACCATCACACGAAGCCCGAAGAACCCGTTCATGATGTGGGTACGGGACTGACACTGAGGAACTGACAAAAGAACGGACAAACACAGGAGTCTTCCGCGTGTCCCACCTTCCATCGAGCTGACATGCATTTCTTTAGCTAAAGCACTGGTTCCCAAATGAGGGTCCGCGAAGCACTTCCTGTCTCATTAATCAAGCCCTCAATAAAAATTTCCTTTTTTTTTTTCAGAGTGAGGAGAACGTTTTAGTTTTCGGGTGAGTTTTTTCGCATGTATGCATCAATGAGATAAGCCTACGTCACACACCCCTTAGTTATATATACTTATTAAATCATTATCATAATTCAGTTATACCTTTCACTTGCCCGTACCACGACTGGGGTCCTCCATCATCTACGCCGATCCACAAGGGGTCCGCGAAACATCAATGGTTGAGAACCAATGTGCTAAAAGACCAAACTAAAGGAATGCTAAAGGCCTAAAGCTGAAGGAATGATATGCGGGGTGTTATGGTTGGAGCACCCGAGTAGCTGTAGGTGTCAGAGCCGTGAGCTGTAATAGAGGCGATGAAAGGCTGAAACGTATTAAATGCAATAAAATTTCTTTCGTCCGCGTTTGTGGGACAGCCAAGCTGTCCCTCAAACGCGGACCAATACATTTTTTTGCATTTAATACGTTTTTTTACCAAACTTTTTTACCAAATTTTACCAAAGAAATTTTATTGCATTAATAACGGCGCAGAGCATTGTTGACGCGTAGGCTCAACAGTGCTCTGCGCCGATAGCGTTGCGTCAAAATGGCGGTCGTCTCCTCTTTGCTCCCTTCTGTCTCTCTCGCTCCTTCGGCGCTCTCCTCACTTTTTCTCACTTTTCTCCTCTCCAGCGCCTTCGTCGCCACACCCACTGGCCAGGCACTGGCCAGACTCTCCCAATATACGGCTCTGCTCCCAGGTAAAGTCCCTTGATACTTCTTTTTACGAGTAACGCCAACCAATATGAATGACCAAACACATTCTGCTGGAACAAAATGGCACGTCATTCAGTTCAGCCTTCTGCTGTGCGCCGCCATTCTGCTCTCCTAAAACCTGTACGATCAAGCAGTCCGCTACTTGAGGAAGAACTGAGGAGCTCCCTCTAGGAACTTTTAGTCCCTTGATAAAATTTCACGCTTCGCGTTTCTTACAAGTACCGCCAACCATTGTTCTGCGAATGCGCAAGACACGTGCCTCGAGCGGGTGCTCCACCGCCATTCGCTTCCTATGGCCTCTTATTTCAGTGCTGCGCCGCCATTTGCTTTCAAGGGCCACCCGAGGAATGCGCCTCGGTGCATTGGAGCGTTCGACGATATATTTTCACATAAATACATCAAGGGGCTTTAGTCTCAATACAGAGGTGAAAACTCCTAGACTGCGCGCGTCCAGCCGTTCTGACCACGCAAAAGCTGTCTGCTCCAAGGCCATTGGATTTCCGCGTAGTAAGGTGTATTCCTAGCAAAGTAGTTGGTTATAGCAGGAACTACGTGGCACCACTGTTTGCCTATCTGT
This sequence comes from Ixodes ricinus, assembly GCA_037355805.1. Taxonomy (NCBI): domain Eukaryota; kingdom Metazoa; phylum Arthropoda; class Arachnida; order Ixodida; family Ixodidae; genus Ixodes; species Ixodes ricinus. The sequence goes on from JAZHYW010052350.1 coordinate 133,887, forward strand.
GTACTTGCCATGCTCTGGTGGTCGCTGTTGTCTGGGTGGATGAACAGAGTGTCCTCGCCATGACAGTTCTTGGCCCTCTTGATGGCCTCGAGCCGCGCCAGGCCGTCTTCGTTGCAGGTTGCCTTGTGCGTTGGTTGTCGGGGGTAAAGGCAAAAACAAATTGCAAGATCCCTTTTTTATCTTGTCCGCTACAAATGAGTAACGCACAGCAAGTAATATATACAGAGTTCTGAAAGTTCACAACACGAAACTTTACACTGTTCCGGAGCCTATAATGCTGCGAGCTGGCGCAGCTATAGCGTTCGTTGTATTGACCCTTTCACGGGAACGAATTGGATGCTACGTGCACTGATCTCCACTAGGGGCTGGATGGCGCATAGAGCAATCAGGTGTTTAACAGGTATGAAGCCACCGGAAGTAAGCGGCTTGTCCCAGAAGTGAGCGTTTTACAGGCGCTTTCTTGCATTTTAAATTGGTTTAAATAATCTCCTTGGGCATTAAATCTAGAGAATGAGGCATTTAAACGTGGGGTATATGCCCACTTGATCCACTAAATATCTCAAAACTCTCACACACAAAAGAAAACACACACACACACACACACAAAACACGGCACCCTAGAAGATTTATCGGGTCTACATAATGCTGTTATTGCGCAACAAGCAAGCTCTCGTGAAATAAAAAGAAGAAAAAATCCAGCGCCTTGAACATTATTTTGATCGAGGCTTGAAAGAGTTGAAAATTTCCAACTCTTCCAAGCATTGATCAAAATGTCCAAGGCGAAGGATTTGTTTTTCTTCTTATTTCGCAAGAGCTCGTTTTTTTGTTTTTTTTGCGCAATTCCACGAGAGTTTGTTTTTTGCGTATAATGGAGAGAGGCTAATTCGCCATCCAGCCCTCCATGCATAGCTTGCACTGACGTCACAACAGCGGCCATTGTGGTGACCTTGCTGCTTAGCGCGTACCTTCTGCAGACTTCATCTTGAGCCGCTGAATTTGTTTTTTCTCTGCAAGAACAAGTAGGAATGACTGCCAAAAGCCAACGTTAAAATTTTCCCGCGCTCTCCAGTTGGATGACGTCATATGTTGTATGACTTGCAAGTCGAGCAGACATTTTAATAAACATAGTGTTTTGCTCGCTCCTTTTTTGTCTTGCTGGCGTGAGCTTTCGTGTACCATTCGTCTGCCACCCTCAAACTTCTTGTAAACTGTCGGTAACGAGCTGTAGCCCCCCCCCCCCCACACACGACACACACATTACAACATTTGACGTCACGTTTTCAGAACTGCAAGTAGGGCCTCTCAGCCTCTAAGACCAAACGTAAACCTTCAATAACTTCGAAAAAAAAAAAGAAAAAGTGATTGGTATTTTGTGTGATTTGTTTAGATCGATTAGGATTTCGCCAGAGCTCCTTTTTAAAGCACGATGCCCGGTCTCGTGACTCTCACGAGACTACAGGAAACCGTTACAACAACCATAGTTTTAGTTTTTTATTTACGAACTATACTCTTTGTGCAAATACGAACTGCTAAGGCGCCATCTTTCGCGACGCAGTTTGCGCTTTGTGCGCATTTATTTTTTGCGATTACTTCCGTCGTATATGCTCTACCTACACCAACATCTATCAATCGCGCATGTAAAAAAAAAAAAGAAAAAGAAAGAAGAAAACTACTGGACGCGTTTTTCTTTAAAATTCTTTACCAATTGCCATTGTCAAAACACTGTGGTATTTTGACCCACAAAAATTAATTTTCTTAGCCACGATACTTTGGCTAGAGTGATGCAACGCTTCAACCACACAGACGTGAAGGCAAGGACACGACCTTGGCTACCGCGAACGTTTATCAAAGGAAGAAAAACATGTTTTCTTCCTTTTAAAAACAAGTGTACCGGATCTTTTCTCCGGTACGCCTGAATTTTCCTGCAGAAAATTACGCATCACACAAAAGCTAGGGTTCATATCACATGAGCGAATGAACGTTTTAGCGAACAGCGGTCATTTGAGCGAATCGACGTTTTAGCGAATGGGGGAGCGTGTTAACCCAGCTGAACCCACTCAGTTCCCCGTCCATACCGCTTCGCGGCGACGGTCTGCGGCGGCTCATTACAAGGATGTCAACCCTCCTGACCCGCCCGTATACACGCCGCTTCGCGGAGGCCAAATTCTCTAAAGCGTCTTTCGATGAAAAGTCGGGGGCGGAACTTCGTTGCAAACGCTAAAAACAGCCGATGAGCCTTTTTTGGGTATAGTTCCTGCCAACTTAAGAAATTCAGAGCGCCCCGCGTTTTTCACGTTGTCAGTGCCAAAAGGCGCATAGCGTTTTGGGGTAATTAAGTGCTTAATTAGTTTCACAAAGTTAACCTCTTTTGACGGGTCAAAACAAACGCGCCGTTCCAATCAGAGACTCGCTGGGCGTCACCAGAAACAACAAAATAAGTTAATTTTAGAAAGGCTGGGCGCGCTTGGGAACTACAAGGCGAAAGGAGGGCGGATCTACGAAAACTCCCTAATAGGGAATTTTCTGTAGATGGTTTTCGCCGTCCCGCAACGCTCTCCGCAACCCGCTACGATACCGGAAACTCTACAGTCAAGGCCATTGGCGCGCAGGCGCAGTAGTGGTTTCTTCGTTGCGGAGGGCTTACGGACGTACACGTTCTACGCCTAATCTGCAATGGCGTAGCGTCAAAGCAACGACGTCACCTGTGATGCTGGCAACCCTGCCGGCACTGCCGCGGTGTGTTTATCTTTTTCTTTTTACTTCTTATTCTTTTGGTGTCAGCCGTAAATCATGGCGTCTGCTGTCGGCCCGTGCGTGTCTTTACGAGAGAAGCTGCGGATGACGCAGTGTTTATCGATCCTTAACGCTAGTTTGCACACTTTTGCAAAACAGTTTATCCGATAAAGGCAAGGGTCACGTGCTGGCTGCGGGATGAGGACGAAATGACACGCCGACCGCAGACGCCGAAATTTACAACTTACACCGAAAGCAAAAAATAAAAAATAAAAAAGGTAAACGTATTGCGGCAGTGCTGGCGGGGTGCCCACTTCACAGGTGATGTCGTTAGTGCTGTGACGCTACGCGAGGGCGGAACTACTGACGCCACCGTCGCTCTTTTTCTAAATTAGTTTCGGTTTGAGGAAGCCCGCAGAACTTAAAATAATTTGGCTGGTAGCGCCTGGATGCTCGCATGTTTATTAGAGCTTGCGGTTGGAGCATATACATACTACTGGAGGTCGGACATCAATTTCGTAAATACGATATGCTCTCTAAAGTCAATAATTAAAAATTTAATCATAATATATCCGTTAATTAGCCGCCTAATTGCATAAACAACCTTGTTTCGGTCGCCAAGTCTGGTAAGCTAATCCAAAAAGTGAGGAAAGTCCTATAATGGAACTCTTACTTCGTTTAAGAAATTTGGTGCAGCTAAAGAAGACGAAAAATCACACATAGCAAAACAACAACATCACTAAGCAAAGAAGAAGCAGCTTATATCGAGTCGTAGAATTATTCGTCCGCCCCTAATCACTAGGCATGTCACATGTAGCGTGGAACGTGATTGACCGGCGCCCGTAGTTAGCCTTTAGTCCATCGTAGGATGACAAATAAAGTTGGTGACAGTTAACGCACAAAGGCGACAAAAGCAACAAAGCCCTTGCCGAAGCAGCATGTATCTGTCGGTGAGTTTTGTAAACAGTGGATTTCGTACAAAGACTACGCCCCCGACGGGTAATGGGACCAATCAAGCCAGCCCGAAAATCCCGAGTCACTAGGGTGCCTTTTCTGTTTATGATTGGTTCAGTGATGGTAGAGCACATGACGCACACCTGGATGGTTCGATCGCTTTCGGCGCTGTCTAATGAAGTCCGCTTATCGCCGCAGCAGCGCGAAAGTGTAAAACGAATGCTGGCCCCGCGTTTCCTCCGAGCGGGGACGGTATAGCACGACTCGTTCTCTGTAGACTCACGTGGTAAGTGACGATTCCGAGGAGGTCGTGCACTTGGCTCGGCGTGAGCGTCTTGCCCGGTTCGTCCAGGTACCACGCCCGCATGGCGACGATTCAGCCGATCTTGCTGTCGGTCGGTATCGCGTCGTCCGACGAATGCCCGCGAGTACGGCCCTTCCGCGATGGGAGCGGCTTTGGAGCCCGTCCACGACACACGGTGGTTATCTACGCCGTCCCGTCGAGGACAGGAGAGGAGAGAGGCGGTCGTCCCTGACTGCACCGGGCGGGCCGCGAGTTTGGCGCGAGACGTTAGCGCCAATTTGCGAGCAAAGGCTACGACGACGAGCGGGAGCGGGAATGAATTTCGGTCCGCTTCCGCCGCGCGCTCTTTCGTGCTGCCGATGCATGGGAGCTTTGCTCTTGTAAGGGACGGTTTCAAGTTCGGCAGAACTCAGTTTTTTTTTTTGTATCGACACTAAAGGTGTGGGAATTCCGGTTCAAAGCGTATAGCGTTCGGTCATCCTGTCAAAACCGGTTGCTGTGGCTTTTCCTTGCACTGCGAAAGTTACGAATGACGCAGTGCTATTCGACTCGAACCGGTATTCGCGCATCCCTACTAATTCAAACTTGTCTTCTCGATCATTCTGA
>JAZHYW010052352.1:0-10369 GCA_037355805.1 Ixodes ricinus
TGAATCGTAAGCGATCTCTTGCTTATCTTTTAACGGGAAAATGGGTGTCGTTTTCAGCGGTTTGCGGCCTTCAAGCCCGTGTATTCATGGGTTTCGTGGACCACCATCACCCCCCCCCCCCCCCCCCCCCCCCAAAAAAAAGTACGAAAATCGTTTATAAGTTTTGAATAAAATAACGCATCGTTCTGAAACATCTGCATCTGGTTCTTTGGAAGAACAGTCGCTGGATCTCGGGCGGAAACTCACCGTCTAGCGATGCGTAATTGCTTTTTGCGATAAAAAAAGATTTATCCTTGGCGACACCCTGCATTTAGTTCAGGAAAAATTGAGTCTATGTACAAGTGTACCTCAAAATCGAATGACAAATACTAGTTAAGAAAAGGTCACCTATCACAAAGTGAAACAAATATTGTAAAAACTATGAACGCTCTTTTAACTTAAAGGGGTCCCGCAGCAGCGTTTTGACTGATTTTTAATTTGCACCGAACCTAAGCGCACTGAACGTAGTAACTTAATGAAACTTTTCTTTCGCAAAATTCGCTTTATTTTAAAAGTTATAGGAAAATTAGAATTACAAAAACAAGCAAAAAATAACCGCTTTCATGACGTCGTAGGTCCTGGCTTGAGTGGCCGTGAACTAGAGGAGGTATAGTGAGCTCATCGAGCGCTCACGGCTGCCGCACTTCGTGTCGACGGCTCGAGAGGGCGCCACTAAACCGTGTGTTGGATAGGCTGTATGAAGCGGGCGGCCAGGGCGACTCGCATTGCATTTGCTGCGCGATTAAAGACTATTTCGGCATAACACTTCATTGGCCACAAACGACAGCAAACACGGGGTAAAGACCAGTACAGGACGGGAGCCACTTCGCGCTGCCATACCGCCAAATGGCCTTTGTACGCTCCGGGACCTTTCTACGCTCGCCGTTCATCGGCGCCTCATCCCACTAGCCCTTTCTAATATGCGCCGCTTTTTCCGCTGCTTGGTGGCGGGTATGTCGACGGGTCATTTCTTGTTTCCGTACTTTATAAACTGCATTTGTTTCTTTTCTGATCTAAAATACTGAACAAAACTACTTTCATACATATTTGAAACGGTTCGCGACACTTATATTTTGTATCTCGACTAAAAAAAGCTTTTAGCGGCTCTGACCAGTAGTAAGCCCAGGACCTAAGACGTCACATTTTGCGCGCTTTCGGTACCGCGGGTCGCTCTCGTCGGTGGAGGAGGTTTCCGCGTCGTCCGGTTAAAATATGACGCACTGATATTTAGTGACTCTCTCCGTGCCCGCTGGCTTGCCCGAACCCCAAGGGACGTGGAAACCGCAAAAAAGGTAGACGCTTTTTAAATATGACTGTAGGGCCCTTTTAAGCACATGTGACCGCTTTCTCTTAACATGCCCTCAGTCTATGAGCAAAAAGCCAGTGATGCGCTATATGTGGATATAGAGAACGAACGAGAACAAATTAGAAAATGCAGTCTGTTTCTGAGAATTGTGCAACTATTGACAGTTTGTGCGATTGAGGAAACAGAATCGTACAGAGAGATAGTACGACTGTATCAACAAACAATTAGAGTGTTTAAATAACCGCTTTTGCCATGCGGTGTAGGGTTGCGAATCCCTACAACTGTCCCTGCGGCTCTCGATTATTCAGAAAGCCTTCTCAAGAAATTGCAACCTGAATGATGCAATTTGGAAAGACAAAAGGTCTAGGAGGTGGCAAGAATTTGTTTTGCGGCATTTTATTTGCTTTTTTTGCGTTGAATGGGTCCGCCAAGAGTGCAACCAGTGTTTGGCAAAATATCAATATTTATTGGCCTTCTGTAATACACAATGTCAATGCTTACGAACGCGAATATTTGAATGTAAAAGTAAACACTAAAACAGTGGATCCGGAATTAAATTGCAACTGCAATGGTATACTGCGTGCTTCACGGAGCGCTGTAAATATTTTCAGAAAAAAGTAATGATCGCAAAACAAATTATGCCGTATTTAGTTTTGTTAAAATACCTTTTAGGGGAATAAAAGAGTTTTGAATAAAAAGGTTCAGAATTGCTTTGTGTAATTACATTCTAATTTATAAGTTTAAAGGTTTGGTTTTCGATCGAAACGTTCCGGGACTGATTTTGTTGCGTAAAATGTAAGAGCAGTACAGTGATGCGAGCGCAGCAGTCAAAGTGAAAGAACCTTCGTGTCTCATTATACCAAAGGGCGTCGTTCTGTGAACATTTGGAGCTGCGCTACACTAGTTTGTTTGACCACATGCACGAGCATGATGGCGATCTTTCCATAGACTGCAAACCAAAGAGAGAACGAACATCGATTTTACGTCAAACTCGGCAAATCTAAAACAGAGACCTCTGAAATGATTTAGAAGACTTATGTCAAAAAGCAGTGAGGTGTGCGAGGTGTTCTGAGTGGCACTCGCGCCTCAAGAATGGCCGAACGTCACTGAAGTCAAGGAGAGGGCGGATAAAGTCGCCCTACCGCTCTTCCGTCTTTCAGCGATGTTCTGCCGTTCCTGAAGCGCGAGTGCCAGTTAAAACACCTCGCACCCTTCACTGCTTTTTGACATAAGTCTTCTAAATCATTTCAGAGGTCTCTGTTTTAGATTTGCCAAGTTTGACGTAAAATCGATGTTCGTTCTCGCTTTGGTTTGCAGTCTATGGAAAGATCGCCATCATGCTCGTGCATGTGGTCAAACAAACTAGTGTAGCGCAGCTCCAAATGTTCACAGAACGACGCCCTTTGGTATAATGAGACACGAAGGTTCTTTCCTTTGACTGCTGAGCTCGCATCACTGTACTGCTCTTACATTTTACGCAGCACTTCAGGGAGTTCTGAAAACAAAACCACCTAAATTATGCTGGTTTTCAGGTTTTTGGGATTCCCATCGGAACGCATCTTCGTGCCAGCAGTCCCGCTCCTCTTTCTAAAGCTCGGCAGGCGAAATTGCAGCACCACTCATTCGTCGATTGACTTGGAAGCTAACCCAAGCATCAACCATTTTTTAAATGTTATTCAAACAGTGCCGCGTTTCATTTCGCTAATTATATTTAGGTGGATATTATGATAGGACATTTGCAGCCTGTCGTGTATATAGAAGGCCGATGAGCTGTCTCACTGCTCCGTCATCGGGGGCTGTGTTATTCTAGTGCTTCGAGCTCTTGTCGTATCGATTTTGCAATACTGCAATTACTGAAATTTACCCAAAAACGCGAAGAATGTCTTTTTTCTAAAATATAAGAACTTTTCTCACCCAAATAAACGACGACCTCGACAATATCCAATTCGAAAAATGCCACCTAAAGATAATAGATAAGAGTTAGCGACCTTGAGTTGATTAAAACAGCAATTTTTCCTTTAAACTCTTGCCCTAAAGTCCGCCATGGTCGATAAAACTATTCTGCAAAATAATGCTTTTATTCCTCGTTTCCTTTGTCGTTTTGAATATTTTTCGTTTTAGAAAACAAACACCCTGTATACATCATCATCATCATGATCATTTGGGAAACCTTGAGGGCCTTTATGGGCATTGCACAAAGGGGAGCGTTACAAACTGCTGAGCATTGTTAGATGGTGCTGAAAGCAGCAGGAAATTTAAACACTTCAACACTTAGTGAAAAACCAGGCAATTAAACAAAAATATACATAAATAAAACAATTTTTCAAACACGGATCGAATTTGTTATTAGTGCAACTGGAAAGGGTGGCTGGATGGGATATGAATGTGTTATGATCAGCTTGAGGTGACGGTACTGTCAGTCAGGTCATTCGAGTCTGTTAGCTATTAATGGAGTTAAGCAACAGACAGATGAAGCGAAAATTGGACAGAATTTACAGACATTATCAATGCGTTATCAACACATTGGCAGATAATTATAGATTGATAAACACCGTTCTTTTCTGACTTCTTTTAAGTAACACTCAATTTCCCAAAAGCAGCGACTATTCAAAACGTTAGAATTAAAGTTGTAGAACGCCTACGATAGTAATATAGCCCATACTATTCATTTTGGAATTAGCACATCATGTTCGGCATATTTAAATTGCCATATCCAAGTGTGTTCAAATGCCATGCTTGTTTCACTTCTTTCCTACGTGAAACAAATAAAACTAATAAATTTGACATGTGCATTTTTTTAGTGGAACACGGTGTGTGGGAACCAATGGATGCTGGGGATATCACGAGTCAATCCTCATGTTCGGCTTCATGCTCTCGGCAACTTCGTTTTCTCTCATCTCTCAGACTGGTAAGTAATTTTCAAGCATTTAATAATAAATAGATACAGAGATATCAAAATTAAGATATAACAATAAAGCTGTAGAACAATCTCGATTATGTTCGTGAGCCTAAGTAATAAATGGATAAAACATATGCCCCTATATCCCGCCACCTGTCAGACAAAGACAGAGGTAGTGCAGATGGTAGTCTTACTTCCCCGTGATGCAGTGAAGAAAACGTTCTCATTTAATTTATGTCTCGACGGTGCTTCAGTTCTCGCCACAGTAGCTTCCACACGCTGAATGGTGATCGGTGAATTCATATGGTTTTTCTATACTGAATATCTCTAAAATTTATTGTTTGAGGGCTTTCTCCATCGCATACCACAAGACCCGGAAAGCCAAAACATTGCAAAAATAATGCGCCAGAATGCTTTGCAATTACGCCTGGAAGACATATTTGAATTTTATATTTTACTGTTTACCGAGAGTTTAGAAATTCTTTAATCCTCATTCATTATAGATTCACCGAAGTTCTATACTTGGTGTTCAGCTTAGATCCGAGCGCGGACGACGTTATGAGGCAAAGGGCCAATCAAACAGCGAAAAAAGCGTAGCGCCATGGCGTGCTTTCTGCGCTTTGATAGGACCAGCCGGAGGAGGAGCACACACAGAGAGATGGCAAATACCGGCTGGTCCTATCAACCTGCAGAGAGCACGCCATGACGATTGTGCCTCTTTGCGCTGCATGATTGGCCCTTCGGCTCATAACATCGGCCGCGCTCCGGACCTAAGCTGAAACGAAGCATAGGGAAAGAGCATTTGATAATTTTCTGCTACCTAGGCAAAGACCGAACATCCACATATACAGGTTTTCCATCGAGGACAGCTACGCCTGGCGTCGTTCTCAGGCTTTCATTTATTCGGACAAGTACGGGGAGACATGGAAGCGAATGCAAATGATTTAACCAAGTTCTTACCTTGATTCGGCGATCATACTGTAGCATAGCAGCTCTCACATTTAAAAGGACTGTTAGCCGAAACAGCTAACGAGACAATTCGCTGTATATAGAAGCGATTTGCATTTATTAGTTGCTTGGTAGTTTAAGACGATGTACATTTTACATTTTAAGGTGGTGGGCGACGCCCTGCCATCTTCGCGGGAACCTTGATGTCTCTGATGTCGGGCGTGGCAGTTGCGTTCGCCAGTTCCTTCTCCATGTTCAATGCGTTCCGCTTTCTGGCATCGACGGGTCACGGGGGCATCACCAATGTCGCCTACACTATTGGTAAGTTAGACATAATATTTTAATCACCTCTGACGGCCTGCTATGAAAGGGCGTTCTTGTTTTTGGTAATGTGCGCCTGCCATCTTCTGTCTAGAGGGTTTTTCAAGGTATTTAACCAACTTAGCGTGCCGAATTCAAACTGTAACCTGAATAGTCGCTGGAGAAAATGTTTATGAGCTTCAAATACCTTTCTAGCGCTTTGTAGTCTTAGAGTCAAGAAGCTATGTAGCTATGTCATGAGGCTTTGTGGACCAGCGCTGAAAGGCAAGAAAGTGTAGCCAGATTATTAGCCTTGAAATTGTTTTATGAAAACATGTAAAGGCAATCGTCCTTGGCTTGGTGGTTTCTGCCTTCTATAATTGTCATTAAAAGGCAACTGGCAACTTCGACTCTTCTCACGCTGATGGTCCCAGAGTTAGCATACAGCCTCAGAGAAGATGCCGGTATTGTTCCCGCTGGAAACAATATAAAAAGTTCAGTTTTACTCGCATCATACACTTAGACGATAAAATTTGTTCTGAAAACTAGGACTTGTCTACAAAACATTCTGAACGCTTTGTTAATTAGTACAATCATTTGTAATATAAACGCACGTTTCGAATTATTCGCGGGTATCAACCTCGTCCATCGAATTTACTTTCCTCTGTTTCTTTTTGTTTCGGGCCACAAGACCGCGTCAGTTTTTGCTGCGCACTTGGCTGGGCTCTCGCCTCCTTCGCCTTCTTCGCGTCTTTTACGTTAGGCGGCGCCTCATCCCAAGAGTGGCATGTATATATGGTTTCCTATCGGTCATGGGACCATTTCCGCGAGCTCACGAGGGGCGATTAACGGCCAGCAGCATTAGGTCTCATCTTTGCATATGGCTTTCACGAGATTAGCCACCACGCGGCGTCAGTAACGTTCATGCCCTGGTCCAAGTTCTTGCACCAGATCATCTTCTCGCCCGAAGATGAGGAGAAACAAAGCAAATCTCCACTATCCCTGAAGTTGGCGTAACTATCAAATCCTTACGTCTGCAGTGGTGTTGCCGAAGCCCAACTTTTTTGGAGTGCAATACGAATACTCCATGTTTGGATGAGCGCCTACGTGAAATCTACAATAATTTCTGTTTATACTTCATTCACCCTAAGTTCAGGTGCAGACTACGTTACAAGTTGATGGGACCAGCTAGTCAGCGTCAAAAGCGTACCATCGCCATGTTTCTCAACGTGTTCTATTATCGCTGGACCAATCAGAAACAAAAAAATACCTAGTGACTTGAGCTTTTGAGGCTGCTTGATTGGCCCCATTACCTCGTATCGTCGGCAGCGTCTGGACTTTAGCTGAAACAAAGTATAATCTGTTGGCATCACTTCAGATTAAGTCTTACGTGAATATAAAGAAAACGGAATAGTTTTGACTTGAGACTGAATATGTTGTATTTATATTAGACAGTCATCGGCTTCTTCACACTTTCTCTGAATGGCAATCACGGTCGCATACAATAGTACGTTATGTGTAGAAAACTATCCACTTCTGAAACGCTTGTTTGATATTATTAGTAACATTGACGCTGGTGTGAACTTTTTTATATTCAAGCTCACTCATGCATGAAAGTCTGTGAGTTGAAATGCTTAAAGGCTGACGACCAGACTAGAGATTCTGCAAGGCAGAAGATCTTCCTCACCATGGGGGAGGAGGAAACAGTCAGCGGTGGACAGGGTAGAAGGGGAGAGAAGAAAATGGGGGAAAAGGGGAAAACTCGAACCGGTCGTCGGTCTTTAACCGGGCGCGTTCGTGTTTTGCTGTTTGTCCGTGGGCTACTTAGGTTCATCAATAAGTGTCAGCACGTTAATGGGAGCAAGTGCACCTAATCTTGGCCTTGTCCGTGCTCCCATGTAAAACCTTTGATGCAACCTTGCATATCTGCTTTCCTTGTGTGGGTTACAGTGTACCTTAGTATGCAAGGAATGCGGCCATATTGTAACATTAACACAAAACTCGCACAACTGTGGGAGATGTCTTCTGTGGGAGATACTTCTGAGACGTTTTCAGGTTAACGCTTGCATCCCAAACTCAAGTCCAGAGGGTTGAAGCACTCAAATTGTTAGTGAGAACCCTGAAACTTGCGGTCATCAATCATGATACTTTCAAATGCGTCTAAATCATTTCGGTACAGATCTCGCGTTTTATTATTTAGTTTTTAAGTTCAGGTTCCAGCAATTAATTCACTCTTTCATCTTGTTAAGGTTCATCGCCTGCTCAGCATCGTTGGGTGTTGTAGTAACAAGAAATTTGATTACGTGTTCAGAAACAGGGTCGATCCTGATTATTAATGTATTTTGTGAACCGCAAAATACAAATTGGAAGCAACAATGTTGAATTTCAAGCTATAAACTCATGCTTCTTTTAATAAATCATAAGGTATGCGTTTACCCCCCCCTCCCCCATATTGTACATACATAATCATATTCATAATCTTTATCTAGAGAGTTCAAGTGTTATCCTAGGGGCGTGCAAGGCGAAAGAGAAAGGCGGAAGCCCGTACGCGGGTGCGCCAATCCTCCCCAGGAAACAAAAAACTGCAACCAGTACCAAATAAGCGACTATACATATCAATCTAGATACACACTCTGGTCACATGCACAAGTGTCATATTTTGTGATCAACCCTCAACAGGACGCATTCTTTTTGCAATGATTACGTCTCTCTTTTTTGAAAAAACACAAGAAAGCATAAATGCGCTTCGTTTACAATAAAAAAATAGAAGTATAGAGTTAACAGAAATTACATGAGTACACTCGTTGATCCCAATTCTTAGGATTGACAACAAAGTCACACTCCTCTGAAATGTCATAAGTGTAATCCAGATCTCACATGTCCTCTGAACTATTTACTTACCCAGTATTGAACAAGTAGGACCTCCAAGTTTTGGCCGATTTGGCCCTATCCTTTGTGGCTTCAGTTCACAGCTATTATCGGCTTAATATCGAACTGTTCGCAGTCTACGTGGAACGACCACAAAATGGTAGTCTTCGTTTTGCAGCCATCGAGTGCGTGGCCCCTCGCAAGCGAGCTCTGATTTCCATGCTCCAGGAAGTCGGCTGGGTTCTGGGCCTCATTGTACTTCCCGGTCTGGCCTACCTCCTCACCAACTGGGTACATCTGCAGCTTGCAATCTCCGCGCCTCTGATTCTCATGCTGCTTGTCGCCCAGTGAGTATGAAATGCAACCATGTAAACAGTTTTATGATTCTTCAGATAAGTCTGCGTTCTAAGAATAATGTGGGATGTTGTGCGTGCTTCCCATTGAGAATAGATGTTGTGACATAACGGAGTTGTAAGCTGCTGTGATAGACCTGGAGCTCATATTCACTGACAACGTCATAACGGGAAATGGTCTATGCCAGAGGCGCGTGGTTTTGGAAAGCAGTTCTTCTGGGCCCGTGCTAAAGTATTGTTCATGTGCGTTTGCAGCCTTTTCTGTACTTCTGCAAGTTCTTCCACTTAAAAAAACAATATTACAGAAACACAAAACAATAGCGTGTGACAAAATAGCATATAACAAAACAGGCACTGTCAAACTAGCACATGTCAAAACAACAGGACGCGATGAATGAATTGAGGCATGGCACTCAAGTCGAAGTCGCATCAGCGCAAAATATTAATTTAGCACATCTATTTTTCATTTCGTTTCAATCACTGCTAGTAGCGTACGGTGTGCTACCGTGTTTAACAACTTGAATATTATAAGTTTCATTGACTATTTATATTGGTGTGGACTTTATATTATGTGTTTTACGAAAGTTTATGTATTGTGATTTCTTTAAATTTTGAGTCCTTCTTCCTTAGATTATTTACTCGTATGCATTACACGCTCAGTTGTTCTCATTTTCTTGAAGACACATTTATGCAGCCAAAACAAATTACGATGACTGACGGACGTAAATATGGTGCTTACACCATATATAAAATTTGAGAGTCAGCGGTGAACGGCGCTCGAAAGGAATTACCTCTGCGAACTGCTCTTCCGCTTAAATTGAATGCATTTTCGTCATTTCTAAAAATAATTCTCGCAAATAAATCAATCGCTTTGCGAACAAAGCAGCAAGACATCTGCTTGATATATGTTGCGAGCTGTTTCTCTATTTGTTTATTTATTTATAGATATCAGTTCCTTCAGAGCATGTGAGCTCTGAGTGTATTAAACGATACATAAGTTTTCTAGTATAGTCATGATTTTAACCTATTCTTTTAACGTCGGTGACGGAGATGCGTTTTGCCTTTCGAAAATATTAATTTATTGTAACAAGCTTGAGGTGCGAGCTGCCGAGATAGAACTGGTTAGCAAATAATTTTCCATCGACAAGGGAGCAATGTACTAAAACTATTTAACACTGCATAATTACGCGATTTGAAGGATACTACGATAACGCTTTCAGAAAAAAACATTAGAAACACAACTTACAAATGCAGATTTTGTTCATTGGTCAAAAAGGAGGCGATCTTTGTTTGTGCAGTTGTCAAGTCGTGCTCTTTTAATGCTCGCCCTCTTAACCGTGGTGTTTTGTTGCGTGCGGCATTTTCGCACCCTGCTGTGTCGGTCCAAAATATACACCGGTTAACGATAAGAACTTTTGAATGCCCCTATTACATGTATTTGTAAGTTATTCAAGTTTGTGACGTCAGTTTCGCCACTAAATTCAGCGGGGAAACTGAATGCGCAGTGTTAGCATTTTGGGACATCACAGACCTAAACATCAATTCAGTTTCTTCGCTAAATTTAGCGGGCAATAAAATTGATGTATCGGTTTGTGAACGTCCCATAATGCAACGCGCGCGTTACGCTGACGCCGACGCCGCTATACGCGGAAACGG